>PVJH01045321.1:0-12450 GCA_004026705.1 Nesogale talazaci
CAGCACTCTCCATGTGCCAACTGAACAAAACGTGACCTAACCCTTTGCCATCCTCACACTGTTTAGGTTGCAGGCATTGTGTCGCTCCACCTCAGATCAAGCATGCTGCTCTTCTTCAGGGTCTGGGCTCTTCTGGGGACATGGGATGCAGACACAGTAGCAAATTAGAAAAGTGTACAGGCTTGGCTCAGGCCTTCTTAACCCCTGTCAACTTGGTAAGTGGAGTATGACAGGGTAGGATGCTGCCCTGGAACTCCAAGGTCCATTAAGGGCATACCAAACCAGTTTCCCAAGGGCAAGACTGTCATTTCCAGGGCTGGCTAAACACACACACACACACACACACACACACACACACCCCAAAGCAAACCAAACTCACAGCCATCGAGTTGATTCTGACACACAGTGTACCGAGAGCACAGAGCCTGTAAATCTTCATGCAAGGAGATCGCTTCATCTTTCTCCCACGGAGAAGTTGGTGGGATGGAACTACAAGATGCTACAGTTATCAGCTCTGAGAGAGTTACGGCTCAGTGTGCCAACCTGGCCGATAAACACACGTGGAATCAATTGAAGGGCAGAGAGATAAATGGCTTGGTAGACCTCACCTTGAGAGTTCTCGGGTCTCTTGCTATGTGATGGCCGGACCAGGGTGGCAGCTATCTTAGCCAGTTCCCTGCTGCAGCTGGCAAGACTCACTTCCTGCAAGACGTCCCGAGGATAAGCCACATGGACCTACCCCAATGCAGCCCTGGGTGTGAGCGCAGCCGTGTGGAGACCCCTGCCAGCACTGAGATGCTGACACACTCACTGCTTTGGCTTTCCTCCTGCAGTCAGCATCATGGCATGTGTTTTGTGGGCTGGAGGAGGAGTTTGTGGATTGGTGTTGGACATATGGGCTAATGCGGGACTTGTGGGCTTGGGCAGCACTGGATGAGATGTTTTCTTGATGTGCACTTGTGCTCTCTATAAAACTCTCTCTTATACATAAGAGTTTTTGTGGATTTGTCTCTCTAATGTACCCAGACTAACACAATCTTGATGCTTATGCACCACGCCACCAGCATCCTTCCTAGACTTGGCTACGGGAGGAAGGTGTGTTGGACTTTCAAACATACTCCGCCTGGGGACAAAACGGCTGCCTTGTTGCTGCTGGTCAGTGGTCGGGAAGAAAATGAGAGGAGGCTCAACTTAGCATGGAGACGGGGCTCCCACCGGCCACCCCCAACCTTCCCCAAGCCCAGAACCTCCAAGACACTATCAAAGAGGTTCACAGTCCTGGGTCCTAGGCATCAGGACATCAGCCTGTCTTTGGAGGGAACACAACTCAATCTGTTCCATCTTCCCTCTCTGCTCCCCCTCTCTCAGTCCCATTTCCTCCCAGAATCCCACAGTGGGCTGTTCCCAGTTCCCTGCCTCACCAGATGGCAGCTGGCCAGGCGTGCCAGACCCTCTCTGTTCCTTAGGGACAGGGCCGGAAAAGGTGCCCCCAGAGGCCTCTTGGAGAAGAAAGGAGTGCAGGCAGCAGAGGGAGGCAGGGCAGATGCCAGGGGTCAGAGCTGGCTTCCCAGAAACGGTTTCAAGCAGGGTACAGCGGCTGTGACAAATGTGAGGGGAGCTGCTGCCTGCGCTAGAGGGGTCTGCCCCCTCCTCCTCACGGCAAGCTTTTCTTTCGAGGAACAAGACTACATCTGTTTGGCGATACTCTATCTGGAATTGTTAAATAAACCTTTCAGGCCCTGGCAAACAACAGCCCATCTTACTCCAATGAAGGAGCCCCTGAAACACAGCCGACTTCTTAATCCTAAATCTGTCTGCAGGCGCGTCCCCTGGCCTCCTCCCGCTACTGCCCAGAAAGCGCCCCCACCCTGGGCTCCCGGCAAGACTGCACACAGATACAGGCGTTTGGAAGGTGGGCCACTCTCAGCCCCTCTGACCTATTTTTGAATTTGAATCGGATTTATTTTTAGAATTGCTTATTTCCGCCGCCCCCCACCACCAATGTCTTCTCTTCCCAGGAGTTCGCTCTCTGGGCCCTTGCTTGTCCAATGGCTCTCAGCCACACAATACTGTCTGAGCAAACGAGTCCAGGCCCCCTTAATTATCTCCTCTGGCCCAGGCCCCCACCCCCCACCCCCACTCCACCCCCTGGAGCCCTTGAGCAGGCAGCAAGGCTAAACAAACAAAGGGAAAGGAGGGAAGCGCCCCAGCCAGTTTTTCCAAGGGGCCAGCAATGTGCACTCACAAAGTCGTTTGCTCAGCTGGCCCTCCTCCCAACCCCCCCCAGGTACTCCCCCCCCCACACACCTCCCTTTTGTGGACCCCCACCAGAGAAGGCAACAAGGAAAGCCGAGTCCTGGCAGCTGAAACGCAAGTTTTCCGCAAAGGGGGTTGCCAGGCAGACGTAGACTCTAGGTGTCCAGCTGAGTACACAGCCCCCTCCCCACTTGGCCCACTCCCTCCCCTCCCAGTCCCATCCTGCCTCTGCTTCCCTTTCCAAGAAATCTGTGCCCTCGGAGTCCTGTAAAGGCAGCCCGGGTGGCTGAAGCACTCATGCCCAGTCAGTCTTACAGAAAGGGCTGTTTGGGAGGGGAGCACCATGAGTTTGAACGACACCCCTCCGCGTTCCACCTGGGGGCAGGCGGGTGGATGACATACTGCAATTTTCCAGGCCAGCCTGGCTCTCTTTTGGTGGCTCTGTAATTACCCCCGCAGGCTCGCCTCTGGGAGAGGGGTGGCGGTTGTCATAACTGCTGAGCAGAGGCTGAGGGGGCAGGCAGGGTGACCGAGGGAAGGAGGAGAGAATCCAGCTTATGAAGGGGGCCCCTGAGGCCTGCGGCAGCCAGGGGACACTGGCAGGGGAAAGCCAGGACCCTCTCCTTAGCCAGTCTTTAAAAGCAACAGAAACAACTGTGTGTTGTGTACGGCACGGGATGAATGATTGCACACCAGATCAGTTTCCCACCCAGCAACTCAGACACATTTTGTTTTCTGTCATTAATACCCTTCACGGGCTAGTTTGAGAATCTGGGCAGCTCTCTCAAAACTTTCTCACTACCAGAGTCGATGCTAACTGCTAGGCACCCTGTAAGACAGGGTAGAACTGCCCCGATGGGTTTCTGAGTCTGTAACTCTTTGCAGGAATAGAAAACCCCATCTTCCTCTCAGGAAGCTGGTTGGTTTTGAACTGCTGACTGTCCCGTTAGCAGGCCAACGCATAGCCACAGCACCGCCTGGACTCCTCGGTAGCTCTTCAGGGGAGGTCAGTTCTCCTCATTATTGCGTTATGATTTTGATCCTGGCACGGTGCCTTCTGGAAATCCTTCCAGGCAAACCCAACCTGGCTGTTTCTTATTCCCTATGCCCGCACTCCAGAGTAGAGCTACATCCAAATTGTCCTAAGGTCTACTTCGCGTTGCCTCGTTCTCCTTTGTGTGTTCGGCACCCATCTCTTCCCTCTGCTCCGTGACCCAGACAGGTCTGTGGGGGCAGCAGTTGGTCTTCAGTGACTCCTCCCCACCACCCCCGCTTCCTCCAGACTTCCTTGGGCAAGTTTTGCCCACACTGGACAGAGGTCACTCCTTTCACCTCACAGACCCACATGTGAGCAGCCGTGGTGACTTGCCCTCTGTGTAACTAGCAGGACTGTCGTCTGAACAAAGGAAGCTGCTCAAGGTCATTGCATGGAAGTCGTTTCCCTCTCCAAACCCTGCTCACTCCACTCTGCACGCCTGCCTCGTCATCCTGGCCGGAGTCCGGCAATAAGACGCCATTGTTGAATGAATTGTGTACAGAGCTAATCTCAAGCTAGGTTTTCTAAACTCCAGCCATTCCAGGACTTCCTCCTAATTTTTTTCATATCTTTCAACCTCCTCAATTACTAGTTCCTGAATATTTGTCTTGTAAATCAACTCACTGATTTCATCTCAGTAAGTTTAGCCTTGGTGAAAGCATTAATAACCACGAAAGCACATGTTGAACAAGCTGTTTTCTTCCTACACATGAGAACAAAATATAACTTTTCAAATAGAAAGTGTCGGGCTGAGCCCTGGTGGCGTAAGTGGTTGAGTGCGGGACTGTGTTGCTTGGCGGTTCAAATCCAGTGGCGGCTCTCAGGAGCAACACTGGGTGGCTCCCACAACCACCAGAGGGCAGTGAGGCCCACAAAAAAAAAATAGAAAGTGTCACTTGGAATACCAGTGTCAATCAGGTTGTATATCGTAGGGTGCCACGGTACATAAAGGATATTTCTTTCTTCTTTTAATAAGTCATTTTATTGGGGGCTCTTACAGCTCTTATAAGAATCCATACATCAATTGTATCAAGCACGTTTGTACATATGTTGCCATCATCATTTTCTTTTTTCTTTTTTTTTTTTTTGGGGGGGGGCATCACTGCTCTCCGGTGGTGGGAGTAGGAGGCCCAGCCCCACTGCTGGAATTGAACCTCCGTCCCAGTGGGCCGCAGTCCCGCGCACAACCACTACGCCACCAGGGCTCAGCCCGCCATCATCTTTTTCAAAACATTTTTTCACCCCCACCCAGTCCTGGGGCTTTGGGGCTTGGCTCAAGGGCTTCCCCTCTGGGATATGGAGGTACCGTGAATGGTGTGACTCTTTCCCTGGGCATGCTTACACAGTAGGAAATGCTGGGCCTCTCAAGGGTTTCCTGTATGGGCTCCAATAAATTTCTTCCCTTTTGTTTAAGAAAAACAAAAGAACATTTTCTTTTTACTTGAGTCCTTGGTATCAGTTTCTTTTTTTCCCCTCCCACTCTGTGACCCCTTGATAAATTATAAATTATTATCATATCTTACACCATCTACTGTCTTCATCACACTTCTGTTGGGAATCAATACCTTGACCATGTCTATCGGTTCCCCCTTTCTTTCCCTTCTTGCCATGGTTTACACTTGCCCTCACGGTATGGCTACTCACATCACTGTTCCTACTCACACTTTTCTGTTCTGGACACCATGTGTACCACTGAAAATGCTATGGTCCAGCTGGCTTTGTAAAAATTGAGGTCATGAAAGTGGGGGGAAGGAAGCATTAGAGAACCAGAGGAAGGGCTGAGCCCCGGTGGTTGGGCGCGGGACTGGGGCCCACTGGGACGGAGGTTCAATTCCAGCAGTGGGGCTGGGCCTCTTACTCCCACCACCCGAGAGCAGTGATGCCCACCCCACCACCCCCCAAAAAAAAAAACCAGAGGAATGTGGTGTGTTTGTCAGTGCTATAATCTATCCTGGCTGGCCGACCCTTCCTTGTGGCCCTTCTATGAGAGGATGCCCCATTGTCTACAGATAGACTTTGGGTCTCCACTTCAAAGCCCCCTTCATTGGCATCGATATGATTATTTGTTTTGGGTCTTTTATACCTGAGCCCCTCGACACCTTATGATCACACAGGCTGGTGTGTTTCTTCCAGATGGGCTTTGTTTGCTAGGTGATGGCTTGTTTAACTTCAAGCCTTATAAAGGATAGTTCAGTCTTTGGGCTGGGTTAAAAATAAAAACAACAGGGGGCTGAGCCCCGGTGGCATAGTGGTTGTGCGCGGGACTGCGGCCCACTGGGACGGAGGTTCAATTCCAGCAGTGGGGCTGGGCCTCCTACTCCCACCACCGAGAGCAGTGATGCCCCCCCCCAAAAAAAATAAATAAAAACAACAGGGCTGAGCCCCGGTGGCGTAAGTGGTTGAGTATGGGACTGTGACCTGTGGGCTTGGCAGTTCAAATCCAGCGGTGGCTCTCAGGAGCAGCGCTGGGTAGCTCCCATGACCACCAGAGGCAGTGGTGCCAAAAAACAAAAACAAAAATAAAAATAACAGCAAGCATTGTAGGCAGGTCCCTGAGGCAGAGTCCCCATCTGTATAATGGGAGCAGTAGTGCCTGCTCTTCCTTCCCAAGATAACAAGCACCTCCTGACGTGCAAGGAACACTAGGAAGAGCCACCAAGGAGCAAGGGAATTTGTATTAAGAGGCGGCCATGGCTAGGAGAAAGACATCAACTTTAATAAGCTTGGGAATTGTTTTACCACATAAGTTGCTGAAAGGCGCGAAGGGTGCCGCATCTGCTCAACAGAACAGGCGTCCTGCTCCAGTCACCGCGCGGGAGCTGTAGCAGAAATCGTAGAGAAATGTACAGGCTAATAGAAGAAGCAATGCAAACTCACAAGAGAAAGCACAAACGAAAGCGCTTAAAGAGCCCTGGTGGTGTAGTGGTTACACATTGGGCTGCTAACTCTGAGGTCAGCAGTTCGAAACCACCAGCTGCTCTTCCAGAGAGAGATGAGGCCTCCTAATCTGGTAAAGGGTGACAGTGTCGGAAACTCACAGGTGCATGTCTACTCTGCCCTTAGGGTTGCTGTGAGTCCGCATCAACTCAAAGGCTGTGAGGATGGAGAGCAGTGATCCTGATTTAACCACTGAGCCATGAATCCCAAGGAGCGCTCCGGTGATGCAAACAGTGAAAGTACTGGACTATGAACCCAAAGGGTGAGCGTTCGAGTCCACACACAGGTGCCTCAGAAGAAAGGCCTGGCAATCTACCTCCCAAAAGCCAGCCACTGAAAACCTTTGGGAGTCTCCCTGGGCCAGAATCAACTTGAATGGCAATTGACTGACTGGTAACAAATGTCAAACAAGGGACTGGACGAGCCCCTGGAGAGATACTGGGGGACTTTTCAGCGGAAATCTTGAGCTGGCAAGGCTTCCTGGAGGGGGTGTGAGCGTCCCGATTCTGGCTCCTGGACTGTGAGGACATTTAGAGTTTTTTTTTCTTCCACCTCCACCTGACCTCCTCCTCCCACGCTGAGTTGCAGTTGCAGAGGGCTGGTGACTGTTGGAAGCTTCTGGAAGCTGCCAGTCATTGACACGGCATCCAGGCCATCAACCACCGTGTTGTGTTGTGTCCTAAGTCCTTCCCGCTGCCCCTGGCCCTCTCTGCCTCTTGCACAGCCTCTGGGTGTGGGCTGCCTCTCACTAGACATCTTCCCGACTGCCATCCCCGGTGGACCCTCCTCTCTTGCTCACTTTCTAAGAAGCCTTTCTCTCGCCTCTCAGCTCTGTGTCATGGTGCAATGATGTCTGTCTCTTCTTCTGTTGTTGTCTTCTGACACCCTCCAGCTGATCCTATTTTTTGGGGGCATCACTGCTCTCTGGTGGTGGGAGTAGGAGGCCCAGCCCCACTGCTGGAATTGAACCTCCGTCCCAGTGGGCCGCAGTCCCGCGCACAACCACTATGCCACCGGGGCTCAGCCCCCAGCTGATCCTATTATTGGTCAGTTTTTCTCTCTGCTGCTTTTCATCCCTCATTAGTCGGTATCTTCGCTGAGGATATATTTGTCATTCCCCCCGTCACTGCAGGCTGGAAGCCTCTTTCTGTGACCCAGCTCCTATAGAGAAAAGCCTCCAGCGACTCTGTGGAAAAGGAACTTGAAGGTATCATCTCCTGGGGGTGGAGTTGTCACAATGACCAGGCATCTACACACTACACAGCCCCCCTCCACACACACACACACACACACACACACACACACACGCACACGCACACACGCTTTCCAGAGCATTGGGAATCTTGCCGATACGTTCCAAGTTGTACCTCCTGCCCAAAAGCCAGAACTTAGAATCACTAGTTATTTCCATCCACATCTTTACATTCTAGTAAACAACCCCAAGGCCCAGCCGGGTCAGGGACCTCTGCTTCTGCTCTTTGTCCAAAGGCCTGCTCTGTGAGCTTCCTGTGCATCAAGGGACACTGCATTTACATCTGGAGTTGCACTAACAGTGTGAAAGACCCAGAAAGTTCTTTTTATAATTATAAAGCCAGGGGAGTACTGAGTGGGGCCCCAGAACCCATTAATAGGTGAAGCGACATCCCTTTGCAGAAGGGTTTCAGTGAGGAGAGGAGCCAGTCAAGACACTGTGTGGCAACAATGAGGTATGAAACTTTCCTCTAGTTCTCAAATGCTTCCTCCCACCCTCTATCATGATCCCAATTCTAACTGACAAGTCCAGCTAGATCAGGGGATGTACGCTGGAGCTGGAAACATGGGGAATTCAGGATAGATGATTCCTTCGGGATGGGTGGTGGGAGTGGTGATACCAGGAGGGTGGAGGGAGGGTGGAGTGGAAGGGGAGAAGCAATTGCAGGGATCTACATATGACCTCTCTGAAGTACAGACAGCGGGGGAAGTGGGTGAAGGGACACATATGAAAAAGTAATAACAGGGCTGAGCCCCGGTGGCGTAGTGGTTGTGCGCGGGACTGCGGCCCACTGGGATGGAGGTTCGATTCCGGCTCCCAGGAGCAAAGGCTGGGCCTCCTACTCCCACCACCTGAGGGCAGTGATGCCTAAAAATAAAAAAAAAAAAAGAAAAAGAAAAAGTAATAACAATGTGTCAATTATTAAGGGTTCATGGGGGTGGGTGGGGAGGCAGGGGATATATGGGGAGCTGGTACTGGAGGCCTAAGTGGAGGGAGGGAGGATGTTTTGGGGGTGATGATGTCAACGGGTGTGCAAATGTGGCATGCATACAATTGACATGTATTGATCATCGTGATGGGAGTTGTATGAGCCCCCAATAAAAGGATTAAAAAAAAAGAATCAGAAAGAGCACAACATACACTTGAAGGGAAGTCATGTGGGCATTCCAATCCCAGCTCTCTGGAAAACCCACAGCAAGCGTCACCATGCTGCTTTGAGTTTCCCCTTGCTCCTCAACAAAAAAGATGAGGAATGGACTTAGACGTCCAGACCTGGGGCTGGGGGGTGGGGGTGGGGGGAGAAGAGGGGGGAGGCCTGGCTTTACACGGGGTCAGGGACATATTAGCCAAACCTGCTGCTGGGTCTCTTCTGGACGGCACGCTGCCTCCTGAAGGCATCCTCTATGAAAACTCTGATTCAGAACACAGGGTGCTTGCACATATGGGATGCCCATCGTTTTTCAGGAGTCCCTGGGGGAGTGCAAATGGTTACCATGCTGAGCCGATAACGGGTGGAAGATCCAGTCCTCTCCGGGGCAGCACTGAAACTCTCAGTTGACTCAGACACCCATGAGTCGGAGTCCAGTCCATGGACACTCATCACCAGTTGGCGTCTCAGGGCCATCTAACCACCCCCACACCCCACTTTTTCCTGCCTATAACAACCTCAGACCATCCCCCAGCCGGCACAGCACCTCTGCACAGGAAGGTTCCCCCTGGAGGTGTGCCTCCTATGTCCAACCCACTTGCTCCTCTCGGTCATGGCTGCCCAGAAGAAGACATTCCCTCTGGGTGGAAATATTCACGTTTTCTAGGCCCCGTGTTTGATCCTGCAGAGTGAATATTTGTCAGGGTAGGCACAGTGTCATGTAGCTAGTGAAAGCCAAGTGAACAGAGTGTCGGTGAGTGGCTGAGCAGTGTAATGCCCGTGAACTCCACGCATCTTGACTCTGAAATCCTCTCTGTCTCACTCCAGGTCAAAGCGCACTGGCGTGAAAGCCCACCTCAGTAGTGACAAAGTTCTTCAACTTCAACTTCTGAAAGACATCAGTGGCCACCTCCTCCAGCTGCCGTGTGGGGGGCAGCTGGACCTCATCGAGGCCCTTTGCACACTTGTCTCTGCCTAGCAGACCATTTGTTGCTTCAAGGGGGGCACTTCTGCCTCAGTTTCTCCAGCTTTTCCAGCTGCTCGATCTCATGATTTCAGACATGTTTGGACATCCTGATCTCAGCCCGAGTCTGCTTTCTCTGCAACGCATACAGTTTCCGGGGACTTGACAATCTTGGTCTCTGGCCTCTTGACCTTGGTCCGCCCAATAGTCTTGCACTTGGGCCAGGTCCTTGGTGACTTTCTTGAGGGTGGCCACAGCCCAGGGTTCTTGGTGTTGGCAAAGTCATTGAGCTGTTCGACCCATCCTTTGGCCTTGTCCTGAAGCCAGGTCGTCCTGCAGGTGTAGGAGAATAACACCAAGCAGAAATAGCCCAAGTCCTCCTCTGACTCCATCACCTCCACCTGGCTGTCACTGGGTGGGGACCACAGCAGTCCAGAACAGCTGACTGTCCCAAGGCCACCAAAAACTGAATTCCCCAAATGGGACACACTGTGTCAGGCACCTGTCCAGCCACCGCCAGCCCCCTAAAGGTGGCATCATTGGTCAATTAAGGCTGGGCCTCAAGGAAGATGCCATCCCTACTTTTTTTTTCTTTTCTTTTGTGGCATCACTGCCCTCGTGGAGTAGGAAGCCCAGGCTTGCTCCTGGAGAGCTGCTGCTGGATTTGAACCAACAGCCATGTGGGCTGCAGTCCTGCACACATCCACCACGCCACCAGGGCTCAGCCCATCCCTCCTTCTACGGAGCATATTCTGGTTGTACTACTTCCAAGACAGATCTGTTTGCTCTTTTTGCATCCACGGTACTTACAGTGTTCTTCTCTAGCACCATAATGGAAATGCATCAATTCTTCTTCAGACTTCTTTATTCAATGGTCAGTTTTCATATGCATATGAGGTCGTTGGAAATATCACGGCGTGGGCCAGGCGCATCTCAGTCCTCAAAGTTACATGCTTGCTTTTCAGCATCCTAAAGAGGTCTTGTGCAGCAAATTTACCCAGTCCTGTGCATGCTGCCATCTCTTGGCTGACTGCTGCTTCCATGAGGAGCTTCGATTGTGGCTCCGGGCAAAATGAAATCCTTGACAACCTCAATCTGTCCTCCGTTTATCATGCTATTATCTATCGGTCCAGATATAAGGATTGAGGGTTTCTCAAGGCTGAATTGTAATCCATCCTGAAGGCTGCAACCCTTAATCTTCATCGGCACATGCTTCCAGTCCTCCCCACAGTCAGCAAATAACCTTGTGTCATCTGCACACTGCAGGGTGTTGATCAGTCTTTTTATTGTTGCTGGTTTTTTTTTTTGGGGGGGGGAGGCATCACTGCTTTCAGGCGGTGGGAGTAGGAGGCCCACTGCTGGAATTGAACCTCCATCCCAGTGGGCCACAGTCCCACGCACAACCACCACGCCACCGGGGCTCAGCCCTGTCGATCAGTCTTTCTCCAATCCTGATACTTCATTCTTCTTCATCTAAATCAGCATTTACTCAACGTACAGAGTGATTAAATATGGTGAGGGGAGACAGCCTTAATACACATTTTCCTCAATTTTAAACCAGTTGGCACTCCCTTGTTCTGGTCCCACCATTGCCTCTTGGTCTCTGGACAAGTTCCTCACGAGCACAATGAAGTGTCTGGAATTCCCATTCTTCCCAAGGCTAGTCGTCGTTTATATGATCCACACACTGGAGTAAACCTCCTTCTGGTCTCCTCTGCTTTCCATCAAGATCCGTCTGACATTAGTGCTGCGATCCCTCTTGCCATTTCCAGCTTGAATTTTTGGCAGCTTCCAGTCCATGGAGTGTTGCAACTGCTATTGAATGATGTTCAGGAGGACTTTACTTGCATGTGATAGCAATGATATTGCTCTAGAACTTGACATTCTCTTGGGTCGCCTTTCTTTGCACTGGGCAGACACATAGACCTCATCCAGTCAGTTGGGCAAGCAGCTGTCTTCCAAATCTCCGGGCATAGATGAGCAAATGCTGCCAGTACATTATCAGCTTTCAGGAACTTTTCCGTTGGTATTCCTTCAACCCCTGAAGCCGTGTTGTTGGCTAATGCCTACAGGGCACCTTCAATTTCTTTCTTCAGTACCACTGATTCTTTTTGTTGTTGTTGTTTTGTTTTGGTTTTCTTTTTTTTTTTTTTTGGTTTTTTTGGAGGGGGGCATCATTGCCCTCTGGTGATTCTTGATCAAATGTTGAAATAGTTGAATGTTGATTAGTTCTTTCTCTTACAGTGACTGTGAATTCTTTCCATCTTCTTTTGACGCTTCCTGCATCGCTCAATATTTTGTCCAGAGAATATTTCCATGTTGCAACTTGAGGTTTGGGTTTGTTCTTCAGTTCTTTAAGTTTAAGATATGTCAGGCATATCTTTTGTTTTCCAACTCCAGGTCTCTGCATATTTCTTTTGTTTTGTGTTGTTTTTCTTGGGGGAGGGGGGCATCACTGCCTCTGGTGGTCATGGGCGCTACCCAGTGCTGCTCCTGAGAGCCGCCACTGAATTTGAACCGCCAAACCTGCGGGCCTCAGCCCCGCACTCAACCACTTACGCCACCAGGGCTCAGCCCTGCATATTTCACTCTAATGCTTTATCTTCTTGGGCTGCCCTTTGCAGTTTTCTGTCCCTCATTTTATTCATCATGCAGTTTGACTTCATCATTTCTTCCAATTGCCTTAGCTCTTTTATGAGGAAGAACGAGTTTCAGAGTCTCTTCTGATCTTCAGCGGGGATCACAAGAAGCAAAGAAATAAACTCACTGCTATGCTACCAACTCTTAGCAACTTACTCTCCTAGAGGATGGACCCGGTAGAACTATCCCTGTGAGTCTCCAGTCCTTCTCCCGGGGAA
>PVJH01045322.1:0-12455 GCA_004026705.1 Nesogale talazaci
GCACGCGCGCGCGTGTGCATACAGAGTTCTGTGTCACACCCTATAAGGAGTTGGAAAGATCTGAAAGCAATTGAGCCTCCCAGCTGCCCCTGAGGTCTCATTCGGATGTCTGGGCCTCCAAAGTGGGGCAGTCAATGGACAAGTGTCTCTCTGGGATTCCTGAATATGTGCAAGGCCAGGACACAGTTCTCTCTCTCTCTCTGGCCAAGTTGCTCTGTCCCAGCTCTTGATGAGCGAGCTCATGAGTCCAGACCAGGCAAAGGGGAAAGAGAGGAAACTAAGGTAATCTGTAGTCCAGGCCATAAACAAAACTCTGGGCACCTGTGACCATACGTGGCACTCTGGTGGTGCAATGAGTAAAGCTTGTGGCTGCCAAGTGGCAATTTGAACCCACCAGGCATTCTGTGGGGAAAAGGATATAGGGCATTCTCCTTTCATGAAAATGTATAGCCTTTATAAGCCCTATTGGGTAGTTCTACTAAGGGCTAAGTGGTTGCCAGGCAATGAGTGTATAGTTTTTTATTTTAGTAATATATACTCATGCTGGTATATGTAGATTAATATACCGTATATACTTGAGTTTAAGCCAACCTAAATATCTGCCGAGGCACCTGATTTTACCGCAAAATGGCATAAAAATGTGCTGAAAAACTGGTTTATACTTGAGTGTATACGGTATATCTTCTGCAAGATGCAGAAGTTGCACTTGACTAATTACCCTAAAGCTTGGTGGTTGGAAACTTCTGACACGGGCCTCCAAAGAAAGACCTCAACACGTGCCTCCAGAGTGATTCCAGCTAACAACATCCTTTGGGACCCTGCTCATTCCTAACCCAGGAGTCATGACAACTGAACCACTGCATGGTAACTCAAAATGTCAAGGACTGATAAAACTGAGTTTAAGCCCTACTTCAATGACTTGCGCTAATTAATCCCCATCAGGCATCATAGCCACTCAAGTCCCAACTTCCCGTTTCCAACCTGCCTGACTCATGGTGAACCTTCTCTGTGTAGCTTTCTGAGCAAGCCTCTAGTTGGTCTAAACTCTCCCCACGCCTTGGGAACTCTGACCAGGGCAGGACCTAGTCATCAGTGCTTACCAGAGACCCTGGCTTTCCTCACAGCTAATATCTACTTGGAAGGAATAGTGGTGGGTCTGGGGCCTGACAAACACCGTTTCCTTGATGGCAAGAGAATAGCAGAAAAGGCGGTGCTTTCATCTTCCAAGACCTCTCCCTTTGGTAATTTCAAAAAAGCCAACCAGAGTCAGATGAAATTCTAAATGGTCCCATACACGCAGGTGATTACTGAGGGGGCAATTTCTTTCATCGACTTTCTTGTAAACTCCTAGCTGAATGTTTTTTTTTTTAGTCATTTTATTGGGGGCTCATACAACTCTTACCACAATCCATACATCCATTGTTAATTTGTTGCCATCATAATTCACAAAACATTTTCTTTCTACTTAAGACCTTGGTATTAGCTCTTCATATTTCCTCTCCCTCTCTGCCCCCCCTCGCATAGACGCTTGATAATTTATAAATTATTATTTCTTTATATTGTACACTGTCTCATGTCTCCCTCCACCCACTTTCCTGTTGTCCATATCCCATGGAGGAGGTTATATGTGGAGCCTTATAATCTCTTCCCCCTTTCTAGTCCACCTTCCTTCCACCCTCCCACCATTGCCACTTTCCCCCGTGGTCCTGAAGGGATCATCTGTCCTGGATTCCCTGTGTTTCCGGTTCCTATCTGTTCCAATGTACATCCTCTGGCCTAGCCGAATTTGTAAGGTAGAACTCAGATCATGATAGTGGAGGGGACGAAGCATTTAAGATCTAGAGGAGAGTCACACATTTCATTATTCCTACACTGCACCCTGACTGGCTCTTCTGCTCTCCACAACCCTTCTTTAAGAGGATGGCGCTTCACCTACAGATGGGCTTTGGATCCCTAATCTGTACTCCCCCTGATTTATCATCATATGATTCTAAGTTTTTTTGATGCCTGATACCAGAATGCTTTGGCACCTTGTGGTGACATAGCCTAGCTGAATGTTTGTCCACACACTATACTCACTCCCCATATGCGCACACACACAGTGTTTGGTTTGGGTGGTCTTTGGCTGCCTTGGAATGGCACTGTGGATAGAGTCTCATGCTGTTCATAGAAGACCTCCATCGCCACTATTGCAGGACCACTTTCAAGATGGTTCTTCTCCCTTCCACCCCTAGTCCCAATCCTTTCTGTACACGTAGTCCCGGACTTCTTGGAGTTTCTATTCTAATAGTGTTGTAAGTTAGTTGTGACTTAAGTCTAATACCTTCTTCCCCCCCATTTTCATTATTATTGCTTTTATTACCAAATCCTTATAAACTCCATCATCATTTGTCTTTTGGTGTTAGAAAAGCATTACATATAAACTTAGAGATATACTTTGACCCATGCATATGTATTACTAATGCCAAGAAATGCAAAATAAATAAATAAAAACAAACTCCCCACAAAAATCAGTGGTCTGTCCTCATTGCGGTTTCTAGTAATTAGGAGGTGCCAAAACTCAGGGATCACTCATTATGGCAAACAAATTTCATTTGATTCCAGGTCTTCCTTTATCAGTGTTGACAAGGTGACCCCAACCCTAACTAAGGACTGTGGATGCCACTGTAAACACTACACCCTTTCGTGGGAGACCATCTAGATGAGAAACAAACATGTATATGTCTTTGAGTCTAGAGGTCATGTCAGTTTACCATCACCGCACCTTGACCATCAAAGGTCTAGTGATCTATCAAAATTTCAGTCTAGAAAACCCTTCAACTTGACCTAAGAGTGTGTCGAATCAAGTATACATAACAACTGTAACTGACCAGTCCTGCCATCACACAGTGTCTTTCTGCATAGATTGCAAACTTGTCAAGTTGTATAAAGTCTGCAAACATGGAGGATGTGTGGACAGTTTCTTCATGTGCCAGAAAAAGAAATCTTTGACTTGAAACCAGCTCCTTCTAACTTTCATCCACAAGTAGAGGAATGGATGACTCACCTTGTTGACCTATGCTGGAGAATGTTCCTTTTAAGCTTAGTGCTGTGAATTAGGTGAAGGGTTACAGAGCAGATCATCAGGTTTCCATTCAAAAATGCATACATGTTGTGGTTCATCTCACTCATTGCACTCCCTTTAACGGACCACTTGCCCCACTTCCTTTCTGTGTTTCCTGTATCTTGCTGCGCTCTCTGAACTTTGCCCTTGGCTAGTTAATCACAAATAGTTAGGTATTTTATCTTTGGATGATTTCAAGTCCACACCGGAAGGGGAACAGAGAGTCTTTATCTTAGGGCTTCCATCCCTCTCTATGTCACCACTAAGCCTGATCATGGTTATGATTTGGGGTTTGAGCTCAAGAATATCTTTTTTTGGTAGCATCTGTTTCAGGTCTGTCAAATTTCTACAGACATTATTTTTTTTCCTTCAGAATATTTGACTTTCAAGGAGGCATACAACATTTCCTGTTGGGACCACCTCCCAAACATGTTCTCCCGGACACTGAGGTCACCCCCATGCCCATCCCCCACCACTTCAGATCCTGGACAGTGGGGATTTATTTGCCCAGGACCCTGGCTCCCTGGCTTTCACACCAAGTCTGTAGTGACCATATCACTCTTAGTGCCTCAAACGTACTCTTCTTTCCATTAGAAGGACTTTCCAAAAGATATGCCCAGAGGGACTTGGAACAATATCCAAAGACTTATCCATTGAGCCCCACTGATCATCAAGAGGAAAGGTGAAGCATAGTGTTCAGCTCAGTACTGAGGAATGTTCTAGGTATTACACTTGGGCTGCCCAAATAGGGCCGCCACCAAGGCCTGGACTTTGGCCTCCTGTGCTTGTCCATCCGTACACCATGGCTACGCGCCTCAGCTTTCTTTACCTCTGCAGGTTCTTAGGTAGGACCCTAGATTGGGACACCTGGAGCTCTGACCATGCTGAAACCTTTCTTCAGATCTGACCCAAGACCCTGACTTCCTTTAATCCCAGGCTTCCTCAGGAAGTTGCAATTGTAGCAGTCTCAGTGGTTACTCAATGGCTATCTCCAGATTGACAGGCTAGACTCCACCCCTACGTCCCAATCATGAAATTGACATCAAGTACATGACCGCCACAACAATAGTCTGGGGAAACATCCTGATGGTAATTTCAACCTTTAGGAAGTTATATTAATATAATTTAAGGCTATTATTTCAATAAAGTGAAGGTGACAGAACTAAACAAAAATCAACCTACTGCCATTGAGTCAATTCTGAAGCATTGTGACAAGCAAGAACAAGCACACAGGGCAGTTTTATCTGTAACACTTGGGGTTGTCATGAATTGAGAATGGACTCCACACCAGTGTCATTTTACTTGGTGTATCTTGCTGATAAGACCAACAGAGCCCTGGTGGAATAGTAGGCAATGTGTTGACTTTGTAACTGCAAGGTCAGCATTTCAAATCCACCATTGGCTCTGTAGGAAACAAATGATGTTTTCTATGCCTGTAAAAAGTTGCCGTCTCAGAAACTCATGGGAAGCAATTCTACTGTGCCCTTTAGCGCCACTATGAGATGCTCAGTAGCCCAACTCATAACCACTTTGCTACCAGGGCACCCAGATGTTAAAAAGGATGTGACAAATACCTAGCAGGAGGTTTCCATTATACAGATGCGTATAGGCCAGGCCACTTATTTTGTGAAAGCAGTCACATGCAGAAGAGTATATTGCTCATGATACCCTTTGTGTTTGCTTTAAAGAAAAAATCCAAACACGACTCTCTATTTGCCTCCATGTGCGTTAAACATGGAATTAAACACAATTGAATCTGGTTGTCACTATAAGAAGTATTGGAATGAATACTGGAAAAGCTTGAAAGTGGACCCAGAACAATTATAATGGATAATTTATTCAATGGGAGAAGAATCTATCCAAAAAGGTTCTGAGTCTGTACTTCTCCATGGCAGTTAAAGAAACAAACAAAAAATAACTGTTTATGTGATTATGTATGTATATGCACCAGAGTACATCCTGCAGTCAAACTTTATCATAGACGTTTACATTAGAGGTTGAACAACAAATGGCGCTGGCAGTTGTAAATCATCTGGGTGGCACCATTTGACTCTCTTCATGATTCATAGAGTGCCAACTCAGAGCATCAATCAGGGATCCTGAGTCTTCTGACCTGGTCACTCATAATGAAGTATTCCTGCTCCCACCACCATGACTATCTCTCTCGCTCTGGGGCTGGGCTCCTGAGTCCTTGTCCTGTATGAGTTGGTCCATGAGTCTCAGAAGAGTCAAGAAGCTAGTGATGTGTCAGGAAACCCAGGTACTCATTCCTACTCAAGCCAAGATTGAATTTCTTGTAAAAGCTAAAAATCTAAACCAAGAAGACGTACTGTATATACTCATGTATAAGCCGAGTTTTTCATCACATTTTAAATGCAGTTTTTGTGGTCAAATTAGGTGCCACGACTGATATTCAGGTCGGCTTATACATGAGTATATACAATATATGAATAAAAATGTGGATAACTGTTAAAATGGAATTCTGACATAGGAGTCTTATCGATGTAGCAATTGATAAAAGAGCACACATGCACAGATTTACTCATACTACCATCCATGTATATAACTCCCTTCCCTCAAATCATTTCTGACTCACAGCCACCCTCTAGGACAGGGTAGACCTGGCACTGTCAGTTTCCTAGAGTGGTACTCTCTGTAGCAAGTAGGAAGCCTCATCTTTCTCCTTCAAGCAGCTGGCCTCCCATATCGCAGCCCAAAGCAAGACTATTATTCTACCCCGGCTCCTAAAGGATGAGAAAGCCTCTCCTGTCTTCTGTGAGCAGCTGGTCTTTGCAAACTGCTGACCTTGTGGTTGGTAAACCAACTCAGCCATTATGCCACCAGGGCGCCATTTACATGATGCTCTTAGCTTTGTTCTTAGCTACTAACCTTAAGGTCCATGCTGGAAATCCTCTTAGGAATGCCATAGAATAAAAGGCCTGCTTCCATAAAAATTAAACCCAGGACACTGTTTGAGAGGTCTCTTTGAAATGGTTCAAATTTCCTTGAGACAAATTCCCATCTCTCAACCTGCTCTTAGGAAGTTTGAGTTGTCACCTCTCCTTGGCCTCCACCCATACCATGGATCTTGTCTCTCTAGGTAGTTGACAACTTATGACAGGTTTCAATTCTAATAATTTTATTGTACATCACTTCTGATATAAGTGTAATAATTCATTTTTTCTTTTTCTCTGCATTTTAGTATATACAAATTCAATTATGTGGGTTGGGAACATTACTATAATGATATATATATGTGTATACATATATATACACACACACACGGGAAAATACATAAATGGTAGAAATTTACTTCATATTGGGGTATATTGCAGGCGTACCTTTAAAAAATCATTTTATTGAGGGCTCATTCAACTCATCACAGTCCATACATACATTCATTGTCTCAAGCACATTTGTACATATGTTGCCATCATCATTTTCTTTTCTTTTTTTTGGGTGGGGGGGCATCACTGCTCTCCGGTGGTGGGAGTAGGAGGCCCAGCCCCACTGCTGGAATTGAACCTCCATCCCAGTGGGCCGCAGTCCCGTGCACAACCACTACACCACCGGGGCTCAGCCCCTCCATCATCATTTTCAAAGTATTTGCTTTCTACTTGAGCCCTTGGTATCAACTAATTTTTTAACCTCCATTTCATGAACCCTTGGTCACTTACAAATTATTATTATTTTTTCATGTCATTTTTTTGTTGTTTTTTGGGCATCACTGCCCTCTGGTGGTGGGAGTAGGAGGCCCAGCCTTTGCTCCTGTGGGGCCACTGCTCAAATTGAACTTCCATCCCAGTGGGCTGCATTCCCGCGCACAACCACTACGCCACCGGGGCTCAGCTATTTTTTCATGTCTTACACTGTCTTATGCCTCTTTTTACCCCCTTGGGAGGGGGTTATTATAGGTAGGTCATTGTGATTGGTTTCCCCCCTGTCTTCCCCCCCTTCCCCTTCTGTTATGGCTACTCTCAATATTGGTTCCAAGGAGTTTTTCTGATAGATATTCCCTGCTTGTTCCGCTCTTATCCATACTCATGTACACGCACTATTCTAACCAGATTTGTAAGGTAGAATTAGGGTCATTATAGTGCAGGGAAGGAAGCATTAAAGAACCAGAGGAAAGCTGTAATGTTGCATTGCTGCTACACTGCACCCTGACTGGCCCGTCTTCTGTAAAGGGATGTCCAATTGTAAAATCTAGTCACTTTACCTATGACTCCCTCACTACACTGGACTTCAAACCCCGTATTTAGTTGAACGTAGGACCCTGATTTCCTCTACTCCTAAGCCTCTCCAGGAAACAATGAATGGATTCTTGGGCATTGGAAACAGTTTCTGCTCATTGCTTGATGGCAGTATTGCAGGAGAAATACCAGTGTGCTCTTTCTTCCTCAGGCTCAACACTCAGCCCCTATGGCTATGCAAAAAGTGTCAGTCAATGTCCATTGTACCTAAAGCATGGTACCTCACCATGTTGTACATTTTGGGTGCCGCTGCAATGCATAAAGTGACCAGATTTTAAGCAGGACACCATTGACCAGGGGTGGGGGCAGGAGAGTGGGGGGGGTGGTGTTCTTGATAAAAAATTTGGTTTATATAGAGCAATAAAAATTTTCATAGAATGCAAAAATCGTATTGTAATATATTTATTTTAATTTTAAAACACCGCAGGATGTTGTTAAATTGTTAAAAAGCAGGATGTCTGTTCACATTAGCAATGGATAAGTTATTTAAGATGGCACTTCTAGCTATAGCCTATGTTACTCCCACACAAATCACCTTTGTTTTCCTGGTGGGTCTGGATAAGAAGGTAAGAGAAGGTATTGATTGACTTACAGGATTCAGCTGTGCCCGGCTGTGATTGCCATCCTGGCTATACAATAAGAAATCTCAGAAGTAGTTTTTTACTTCTGATTTTACTACCAGCAAATGAGCAGAGCCAAGGGTGGAGTGCCCCTTGTAGGCCCTGAGATTCCTGTAAAATGAACTTCTGTGATCCAGGAGAGAACTTTAGTACCTGGAGAGCAGCAGTGGAACCAGGAACCAGAGCTTGAGACAGGACAGTGAACTTCCTAGTCCACAAATAAGTCAAACTGAGTGCTGTGGGCACTTCCATTTACCTACCAATGGAGCCGGAGTCAAGTGCCTTCAGGTTGTGCTTTAATTGTGCAGTATGCCCTTTGGATCTTTATTGGCAGCTCTGAAAGAGCTCTGAAATACTGATCAGGGCAGAGGCCAGACCAAGGGGCTGAGGACCAGAGACAGAGGCCTGACTGCAGGCATGGCAGGGAAGAAACCTTCCTCACAGAACAACTGTATCCCAAGCATCTCTCACTTCCCTAGTAAGCTCGTCAGTGAGTTCTTGTGGATGACCATTGAATTAGAGTAGTGAGGGGGATGGCCATTGAACGAGAGTGGGAAGTCTGATCTATATCTTGTAGCAGTCGGTCTTGGGAACAGGAGGTGGTCAGAAATGGCCCTGATACCATTCGAGTCTCTCAAGTCCTGACTTCTTCATTAGATTTCCTTCCTTCCAGAAGAGATGATGGATTCCCCAGTTGGAGACTTAAGAGGAGACAGACTTAAAGCTTTTAACTATGGTGCTTCAATTTGGTCAAGACTGCAGGAAATAGATTACATCACCACACAGCGTTCTTATACCTCTCCACAAAGTCACTTGGATATCAATTTCTACTTTGTTCTCTTTCTGGAAAACATGCACCTACAATTCAGGAATTTTGCCAAGAACCAGATTTAAGAGAATCAAATCATCTGAAATAAAACGAATCTTTCAAGGTACTCTTTCTTTAGGTAAACAAAGTAGCTACCTTGGGTCACTGGTAATGACTCCATGGAAATGAATGGCTCCTGCTCCTGGTGCAATGGGCTACTCTTTAGGTAGTGCATTGGGCTGCTTACTGCAAGGTCACTAGTTCAGAACAACCAGCTGCTTGGGAAAAATATGAGACTTTCTACTTGTATAAAAAGTTAAGAGTTAGAAACTCACAGGGACAGATCTGTGTTGTCACAGAAGCTTCCTATTAGTTGGCATCAGCTCCATGACAGTGACTTTGTATAATTTTTTTTGGGGGGGGCATCACTGCTCTCTGGTGGTGGGAGTAGTAGGCCCAGTCCCACTGCTGGAATTGAACCTCCGTCCCAGTGGGCCGCAATCCTGTGCACAACCACTACGCCACCAGGGCTCAGCCCGACAGTGACTTTGGTTTGTTTGTTTGCTCATTTATTTATGTATATGTCCAAAGGTCATCAGGCCATCCAATATTTGGAAATAATAGAAATTGATCAGATAAGGGGTGTAGCCTTCCAAAAGGATAGAGATAAATTTTTTTGACAACCCCTCACAAAAATATTCCAATCTTTGATGGTTACACTGTCATACCTTGCATGTTGCTTCAATCCTGGATGCTATGACACCAGTATTTCAAATACCAGCAAGGTCACCCAAAGTAGATAGGATTCAGCAAAGCTTTCCTACTAAGACAGAGCGGGAATAAGGTAAAGCCAGACCACTCCTGCAAGGTTAGCCAATAAAAACCTATTGTAAAGATGAGCCCCTCGGGATGGAAGACATTCAAAGCACGACTGCAGAAGAGCTGCCTCCTCAAAGTATGTCTTGCGTGACTGACTATCTTGGTGAAACAAAGCTTTTGGGACCTTCAGTTGCTAATACCACACAACTCAAAAATGAGAAGAAATAGCTACAAACATCCACTGAGAATTGGAACTTAAAATGTACAAAGTATGAATTTAGGACAATGGGAAGTCATAAAAAATGAAATAGAAGACATTAACACTGGCATCCTAGGCATTAGTGAACTAAATTTGTAGGTGTTGATCATATCTGGAAAGTGATCATAGTTGGAAAATCATGTGGACAATTTACCTATAACAGAACAAAACACTGCCTGGTCCTGTCTCATCCTCACAAGTGTTAGGTCTGGGTCCGTTGTTGCAGCCACTGTGTCAATCCAACTCCTTGATGGCCTGCCTCTTTTTCAAAGTAAAATATAAATTTGGGTTTTCTTGAACAGCTAGGTTGGTTGTATTTATTACAGCAGCAATAAAAAACCTTATTCAGTACTTTACTCATGCAAAACATGTTCACTGACTACTAAAGAATGAAATTAGTGATTAGTGAAACCAATGACTTTTCAGAACTGTACAAATACCTTCTGAATAACCAATTGGTCAAAGATGCACAAAAAGGAGAGCATACATACAGAAACAGACAGCCTAAAGGACACAGAGGAAAGCATAGCTGGAAACACACTGAGAGAGAAACAAAGCTCTTTCATCAAGAACCCAATTTTACAACTTGAACAGCCAGAAAAAGAAGAGCAAACCAGGCCGAAAGCCACTAGAAAACTAAGAAAAGTAGAAAAGAAAAAATAATTGTGGCAGTCATGTGCTTATGTTAATTTTATGATTGAGATGTAGGGGTGGTGCCTAGCCTGTTAATCTCGAGATAGCCATTGAGTAGCCAATGAGGCCTCTATGTGGGCATGGCTTTCTCCTGAGACTTCTGCGAAATCTCTCGATACTTCCCTCGTGAAGATGAGAAGCTATCTTCCCCAGTTGTTGGGAGCTAGTCTGAGAGACGATGAATCACGGACAAGACAAGATGGTAGTGTCTGAGAAGCTGAAGGAGCCGGTGGAGAGACCACATGGCTTTGCCCTGTTGGAGCCAGACCTCTGAAGCTGGGGCAGCCACATGGAGATCTCTGCCAGCGACGAGTTGCTGTTGATAGACCCTGAGCTCTGGAAGTGAGGAGCCATGGGCAGACCCCTGCCAGCACCGGGATACTGCACCCACTGACCTGTGACTTTGTGAGTCAGAAGGAGACTTTATAGATTGATTTCGGGCATATGGGTTAATATCGGGCTTATGACTTTGAACTGGACTGGGCTTAATTTCCTGTTCCTCTTGTATATAAACCTTTTCCTTATCTATATATGTGTCCTTGAATTTGTTCCTCTAGCCTACCCTAACACAATAATCACAAGCCATCAAGTCAATTCTAGCTCATAGTGACCCAACAGGTCAGGGTATAACTACTAGTCCCTATGAGTTTTCAAGACTGTAACTCTTTTGGTTTTTGTTTTACAGTTTTATTGGCACACAGTCCACATATCATACAATTCAATAGTTCAATCAAATGGGAAATTGTACAATCATTAACTATCGATTTTCTAACATTTTCTCTTTATCCCCTCATGGTTAAATTGCTTTTAAAGTGAGTTGTGTAATCACAAGCAGTTCTAGTATTCCTTCCCCCCTCCTGTATATTGCACTTGCTCTTCAAACCTCCTCACCTTCTCTCTCTTCCACCCCCAACCCTACATCCCCCATAAACCCTTGTATCAGTTATTATCTCTATGCATCTACTCCTTTTTATGCTGCACAAACGGTAACAACCAATAGAAACAAGAAACAAAATAAAGTGGCAAGGATAAAATAACAGTAATATAAAGATAAAAACAGCAATAATGAGTAATAAAGGAAAGACCACCTTCAGTAACTCTTCACAGGAATAGAAAGCATCATCTTGTCCCGAGGAACAGCTGGTGGTTCTTAACTGTGAACCTTGCAGGTAGCAGCGCAACACCTAAACACACCCCACCAAGGCTTCAAAATAGAGACTTGAAAAGCAGTGGAGAGAATCAAAAGATCCCACTAGGTAGTTCTCTGAATGAATCAACAAAATGGATAAAATTTAAGCCAATTTACCCAGGAAATGAAGTTGAAATTGCTAAAATCAGAACTGTTAGGTGCGTATATTACTGGAGACCCAACTGAATTAAAAGAACTGTGCCTTTGGAACAAAGAGTAGTCATCTCAAAGCAGACTCTTGGTTTTATAGTTCCCGTCATAGTGACCACCCCCCCCCCCCCGTGGGTTTCTGAGAGTAGCTGATTACAGGAGTAGAAAGCCAGGCTTTCTCTCAAGGAGGTGCTGGTGGTTTAGTCTGTAACCATCGTCTGTTCATCTAAGCAGCATGCCTGCTGCTTCCTGCCCTGTTTGGAGGATGTCTTCTGTAGGCTCAAATCATCACTTCCTATTTTCTTGCAAAGATTTCGCCCTGCTCACCTACAGAGTCACGCCACAGAAGAGTCCTCAAACAGTATGCGGCTACTGCTTTGTTTCCTCGACCCTAAAAATAGCTGGGACCTCCCTGCTAGCACTACAGAGCCACAGTAACAGTTGCCCATACGCCTGGATGGGCTGTTTCCCCTCTTCTCATTTTGCCCACCATCACCCCAGGGTTTCCCCTTGCTAGGAGCACAATGAGGAGCTGCAAGTTGGGCTGCGATCGAGAAGGTC
>PVJH01045323.1:0-12485 GCA_004026705.1 Nesogale talazaci
TTTTTTATTTTTTTAATCTTTCATTTTGTTTCATCTTATTTATATTTTCTTGTATTTCTTAAGGGTATTTTATTTTTAATTGCAAATCCTATATTTGGTACATTAACATTTGTAAAAGAGTTTTATTATGGATTGTATTTTTATTATATATATAGCATTTTTACTAATGAATGTATTTTGCCTTGAATTTAACCTTGATATTAATATGACTCCTATTGTATTTTTGCTAATATTGTCTAACTACTGTTACCTTTGGAATCACTTTTGTATTTGATGTTTCTTTTATTATGTATTTTGGGTGATACATGCTGAAATATTTTCTATTTTAAAAATTGATTTGACCATGTCGGAAAGGTGAGCATCATGGAATGCCAATTTTATCGAACAAAATATTCTTGCACTGAGGACGTACTTGAGTGGAGGTCCAATGCTCATCTGTTGTCCTACTAACTAACCCTATAAGTATATGCATGTAGATCTATTTCCCCATCATCACATATAAATATTTGCACCTATGTACAAGCCTGTATTTAAATCTCTATAAATGCCCTTTACCCTCCACTTCTTTCCTCTATTTCCTTTTAATTTCCTCTTGTTCCACTATCATGCTCAGCCTCCATTTGGGTTTCAGTATTTTCTGTTACATTACTTTTGAGCAATCTCTATCAGACCTCCCACACCCACCTTATGACTGATTTTGGATCAATTGTTATACCCTTTTCCCTGGGCTGGTCAACACCACCTCCTTTCCCCCTCCTCCTCTTCTCTCATGTCCCCCATCCCCCGGAACCATCAGTCCCATCGTTTTTGCCTCCAGACTGTTTGTCCAGCCTATCTTATCTAGATAGACATGCAGAGAAAACAATATGTACCAAAAAAAAAGGCATCCTAAGATGAAGAAACCAAAGAAAATAAAACAATGATAGCAACAACAACAAAAAAACCCATTGTCCTATATATATTTTAAAAATAAAAAAAATAATAAATAGTACAAAGTCTGTTTGTTGATCTCCCGGAGTGTCCTCTGGTTGAGTTGGATCACTGAAGACAAATGAGTGCATAAGCAAATGTGGTGAAGAATGCTGATGGTGCCCGGCTATCAAAAGATGTAGCGCCTGGGGTCTTAAAGGCTTGAAAGTAAACAAGCAGCCATCTGACTCAGAAGCAACAAAGCCCACATGGACAAAGCACACCAGCTTGTGGGACCCCGAGGTGTCAAAGGGATCAATTATCAGGTTTCAAGAACTAAAAAGCATTAAATTGTGTGCTTACTTTCCTGATGTGATCGCTGACAACAAATGTGTGCATAAGCAAATGTGGTGAAGAAAGCTGATGGTGCCCAGCTATCAAAAGATTTAGTGTCTGGGGGTCTTAAAGGCTTGAGCAAACAAGCGGCCATCCAGCTCAGAAGCAACAAAGCCCACATGGAAGAAGCACATCAGCCTGTGTGACCACTAGGTGTTGAAGGGAACCAGTGCCAGGCATCAAAGAACTAAAATTATATCATTATAAATGAGGAGAATACAGATTGGAGACCCAAAACCCATGAATAATTGAAGCAACATCCTTTCACAGAGGGGTTTCAGGGAAAAGATGAGCCATTTAAGATATAGTGCAGTAACAATGAAATAGACAACTTTCCTCTAGTTCTCAAATGCTTCCTGCCACCCACTATCATGATCCCAATTTTACCAGAAAAATCCAGCTAGACCAGGGGATGTACACTGTTGTCAGAAACATGGGGAATTTAGGATAGATGATCCCTCAGGACTAATGGTGAGAGTGGTGATGCTGGCAAGATGGAGGGATGGTGAAATAGAAAGGGGGAACCAATTTCAGGAATCTACATATAACCTCCTCTCTGGGGCATGGACAACAGGGAACTGGATGAAGGGACACACTGGACAATGTACAATATGAAAAAGTAATAACAATTTGTAAATTATTAAGAGTTCATGGGGGAGGGGAAAGGGGCGGGTACGGAAATACGGGGAGTTGGTACTTGGGGCCTAAGTGGAGGGAGGATGTTTTGAGAGTGATCATGGCAACAAGTGTGCAAATGAGACCTGCATACAATTGATGTATGTAGGGATTGTGATGGGAATTGTAAGAGTCCCCGATAAAATGATTCTTTAAAAAAAAAGGAGGGGAGGATTTGCTATAAATGATGTATTGAATGTTATAAGAGCTGTAAGAGCCCCCAATAAAATCATTGGGAAAAAAAATTGATTTGATATTATTGACATGAGAGACCTTTAATCTGTTTTTCTGTCACATTTTAAGCACCTCCAGTGGTTTTTTTTCTTTTTTGGGTGGCATCACTGCCTTCTGGTGGTGAGAGTAGGAGGTCCAGCCTTTGCTCCTGTGGAGCTGCTGCTGAATTTGAACCTCCATCCCAGTGGGCTGCAGTCCTGTGCACAACCACTATGCCGCCGGGGCTTGCCCCATCCAGTGTTTTAATCTGCTTTTCTAGCATACAATTTACATAGCACACTTCTACTTTCTCTTTGAAGTTGCTAAGTTCTGTCTAGCCTGTTCCTGTTCATGGCACCCATATGTACAATAGAACAAAACATTCCTTAGTCTGGCCCCATCCTCACAATTGTTCCTATGTTTGAGCTCACGTTGCAGCCACCGTGCCAATCCATCTTGCCCAGGGCCTTCCTCTTTTTCCCTGCCCCTCTGCTTCACCAAGTACGATGCCTTTCTCCAGGGACTGGCCTCTGAGAAAACTCAAAGTATGTGAGACCAAAGTCTTACCATCCTTGCCTCTAAGGAGCATTCTGGCTGTACTTCTTCCAACAAGACAGATCTTCTGGCAATCCACAGTACCTTCAATAGTCTTCACCAACACTATAATTCAAATGCATTGATTCTTCTTTGATCTTCCTTATTCAAAATCTAAATTGCACACGCATAGAAGATACCATATATATTCGAGTATAAGCGGGCCTGAATATCAGCTGAGGCACCTAATTTTACCACAAAAGCGACATTTAAAATGTGCTGAAAATTTTGGCTTATATAGGGTATATTTGGCAATTGAAAATACTATGATTTGGGTCAGGGGCACCTTAGTTTTCAAAGTAACACCCTTACTTTTCAGCATTTAAAAAGGTCATGTGAAGCAGATTTACCCATTGCAATGAGTCATTTGATCTGTTCACAGCCGCTTCCAAGAGCATTGATGGTGGATCCAAGCAAGAGGAAATCCTTGATAGCTTCAACCTTTTCCCCATTCATGATGCTACCTATTGGTCTACTTTTTGTGTTGTTTTTTTTTCTTTGGAGCATCACTGCCCTCTGGTGGTCGTGGGAGCTACCCAGCCTTGCTACTGCTGGATTTGAACCGCCAAACCAGTGGGCTGCAGTCCTGCACCCAACCACTACGCCACCGGGGCTCAGCCCCTATCGATCCACTTTTGAGGGTTTTTTTTCACATTGAGTTGCAATCCATACTGAAGACTGTAATCCTTATTCTCTATCATCAAGTACTTCAAGTTCTCCTCATGTTAGTGTGGCAAATTTACAGAATAAATTGCTTAGAGAAATGTTGGTTAACAGTGGAAGACAGGAGAAAAAAAATAATGGAAGACAGAAACAAAATCCCAACTGTTTTAAAAAGCCAACACTTTCCCCAATAAGACTCAAGTGAAATTGCAAAATTGAATCTACATGCTTCACGCTTCTGTTTAGAGACACATTTTTGACTCGTTAACACTGACTCCGTAGACAACAGCACTACAATTCACACCTGAATGAAACGTATTTAACACATATTCTCTCCTTAAAATACACCTCATTCTTCTTGAATTTAGTAACACTACCTAGTATGATGTTTGGGGACTATCTCAATAGCAATTAAAAATAAAAGGCAAGAATGAGAAAGACATGCTAATTAAACTTAGAAAAGAGCAGTCATTATAGCATGAGAGGTAAACCAAGAGAGAGTGTGTCACCTTGCTCTACCCCGGCGGGGAAGGAGTGTGGAAGGGGCTCAAATCTTTTGCTGCGTCAAATCGATGCATGCACATGAACAAGTGTGAAAGTGCCACAAATATTGATTTTTTAGGGTGACAAATAAGTTATAGAGCAGGCAACTTTATCATTATAAAATTCAAGAATGGTGAGTGCTGGACATTTGTACTTCAGTGTTACCTTGGACATACTGTGTTTTAGCTTTTTCCCACCATCATTCAAGTAGAAGAGCTCTAGTCAGTGCGATTTGTCACACTGAGTGAACTTGGCGTTTTCTTAGCTACGCGATAGAAGGCTTAAGGTCCTGAAACCCCAAACTGCCCTTGCTCTACTGATGCCAGGAGTGCAAAATTTGCAACATTTTCCCCTGTCGACCTCAACAGAAACGACACATGTCACAAACACCTTTATATATTTACTAATTTGGTGTTGTTACCCCCTCACTTCAGTCCTATATTTCTCATTGCTCACTGAATGTTTACTATGGATGAACGTATGAACTCATAGCAACTCAAACTCATTTTCCCTCCTTTCCAGGTAAGCATTCTCCTTGAGTGCTAGGCTTTATCTTTACGATGTCTGTTCTGTCTTGCCAGCCCCCTTCTCTCGTTGCTCCTTATTCCAACAGCTGCAGTTTCCTAGGGAAGCCCTTGTTTGATCCAAAAGCAGTGAGCGCTCCTCTTTTCCTTGTCATGTTCATCATTTTCTTTCACGCTGATCTACTGGGACAGCTTCCTACTTTTCTTTCTCCTTCATAATGGAAGTTATTGTTCCTAAAGCATATTACTATATGCAAAAGGTATATATTAAAAAATACAAAAACAGGAGAGAAAGCAATACACCAGAATTGTGGTGTTGGTGAAGATATTGAGTTTACTGTGGACTCTTTAAAAAAGGAAATACAAGTAGAATACAACAAGGTCCTTAGAAGTGAGAGTGGCGAGATTTTCACTCCCTAATTGTCTACCTCACCAGGAAAGAACAATTGCTAGGAAATGATACCATGTTTGGTAAAGGGTAAATGAAAATTAGGGAAACCCTAATTTAGATGACTTGCAACAATATATTCAAACATGACAATCATGAAGATAGTGCAGAATTGGGGAACGTGTTACTCTGTCATATACAAGATCTCTCTGAGTTGGAAACAACTTGATGCAGACTGACAACAAAGGGAATTATAAGTAAGTGGGGCTATATTTCACACCAAGGATTTATGCTGGAAGATTTACATGGACACAAATATGTTTTTACAAAATTCATACAATTTTTTTTCGTGTAACTGTGTAGGAAATATTTGTAAAAATTAAATTACAATGATAATATTCTTTGACATATTAAATTTATTTCAAGGAAGTTTTTGCTACTTCTCTAACAAGGGGACATACATTTTCCTACTTTACTTTTTGTATATATTTAAACTTTGAGAATAAACTTCTGTTTAAAGTATACATGAAAATAGAATAAAGCAGTTGGAAAGCGTGAGTTGGAGACTGACATTTAAAATTATGAAGGAAAATTTTTTCTGCCTTTTTAATAATTTTTATTAGAAAAATATTTAAGAAAGAAATAAAACTATAAATGATCCACATGTAAGAAGGTTTTACTTTTCTCTTTTATTAAATTATTTTATTGGAGACTCATATAACTCTTATCACAATCCACATATACATCCATTGTGTAAAACACATGTGTACATTTTTGCCATCATCATTCTCAAAATGCTTTCTACTTGAGCCCCTGGTATCTGCTCCTCATTTCCCCCCTCCCTCTATGATGAAACCTTGATCATTTATAAATTATTATTATTTTGTCATATTTTACATTGTCCAACGTCTCCCTTCACCACTTCTCCGCTGTTCATCCCCCAGGGAGGAGGTTATATGTGGCGGCTTGTAATCTGTTGTCCTTTCCACCCCACCTTCCCTCCACCTTCTCAGGAGCGCCCTTCTCACCACTTGTACTGGGGGGGTTCTTCTTAACTGACCTGATAATTAAACTCAGTGCTCTCTTTACTATTATGAGAAAATTTAGGAGTGGAATGCGGACACTTTCTGTTTTCCAATTAAAACATTTAAGAAAAAAAGCCTGGTATATTGAAATTATGTGAATAAATATCTTGAATGCATATTTTTCTAGAAAATTTTAAAATAGTTATATATTTCTCACAGTATATACTCTATAAAATGACATGTAATTATAAAATTAGAAGTTTTGCAATCTTATAGACTTGATTTCAATTCATTTTGCAACTAGTTGTATGATGTTAGTCAAATTCAAAATTTTCATAACCTTGGCTTACTCATTTATAAAATAATAATATTAATACTTACCTTAACTCAGCTAATAAACAATTCAAACATACTGTCTGAAGGAACTATAGTGCTGGTTCTTCATTTGACATATTGGTAAAATACCAATTTCATGGTATTTTAAAAAATATTAATATTGAATGAAGGATAATATCTAATATGTTAGAGTTTTGCATTAAAACACACTATAGTGATCTCATTTAGCAAAATGTATATAATTACTTTGGCTTTTAATGTGAAGAACTATATTTATTATAGACAATTCAGATATAATGAGATGAAACATGTAATATGTACCATAAACTTGGGCACCAGGCTTTAAGAACTAGGTTCAAATTAGTTCTATTTGAAAGAATTTAACTAGAAAACATTAGGAATAATGACAATTACTGAGAATTACTGAGAAAATGCAGTAATATTTATATGAAACCGCTTTGTAAATTCTAAATAATAATGCAAAGACCAAATAATGCATGGTGGTTTTGCGATGGACTGTTAACGGAAACCACTAGCTGCTCCATGGGAGAAAGACGAGGTTTCCTACTCCCATAAGGAGCTCTGGAGTCTTGGAAACTCCCAAGAAGAAGTTCTACCCTGTCCTCCAGACTCACTCTAAGATCGGTCACTATGACCTGTCAGAATTGACTGGGTGGCAGTGAGTTCAATTTTTTTGTTTTGCTATTTTAATTTGAACTAGAAGGATTTAATGAGGTGGCTTTCTACCAGAGCAAAAAATGAAAGTAGAAGCAAATCAATTAAGTTTCTAAAATGCCATGTGGGAAAAAAATCAGATAAAAGTTCTTTAAGAAAAAAATTATTAAGGGAATTTTAGTAAGGTCTTACTTTATTCCACAGAACTGTAATTATGAACAACCTTGTGACCAATACAAAAGCAGAAATATATGAAATTTTCTATAATTTTCTAAATTTAAAAGGTTGTCAGACCTCCACTTTCTTACATATCAAACTTACTTTTGGTCTTATTGAGTTTGAGGATTAACGCTAAATAATACTAAGATAAAAAATGGGGGCAAACTTTAGAGAAAAACATGTTCATTTAATGATTGTGATAACAAATGATCCATATGTGTGGTAATTCAATGTTAAAAACCATTTTCACGAAAAAGAAAAAAGTAGTACATACCTTGGTGTGTAATGATTCATAACATAATTTTGTTGAATGATTGTTAAACAAAATGTTGAATGCTGCCAACAGAACTGTATGGTGATTTTTAAGAAAGCCTTTTTTGGAAAGCTATCCAACACTGCTATCTAGTAACCCTGTGCAATTCATGGATTGGTTGGTAAAAATGTTCAGCCAAATGAATGTAAGAAACTTAAAATTGTTGGCTTTTGCCTACCGTACCAAGATCAGCCTTAAGATCTGTTGGCAGACTTAACTTTCTTGATCCTTTAACTGAAACAACAGAAAAAGGAAAAAGGTAGTTGTTAATTATATAAAAAGTAAGAGATGTATGGGAGGATAGTATTATTAAAATCCCAATGATCTTTACATTTAGTGAGTATGAGTGGCAATAGAAATATTGTCTCAATAATAAATTTTTGCCTTTCACTAGCCAATATTTAATATAAAATCAGAAACATGAGTAAAACAATAGAAATTTGAATCATTAAATATATATCTGCCTAGTTTCTTTCACACACAGAGCAAGAAATGATATCCTAATTGGAAATAACAAAAATTTTTCATTTAACCCTACTAAGTAGAGATATTGTAACAAATGTGTAAACTATCACAAGTAGCAATGAAAAGTATAAAACCTGATTCACCTTATCAATCTGGTACAAATATGTGATGTAGTAAAGGAAAGTTGATAGTGTCTATTGTAGGTGGAATGATATTTATATTGAGTATCACATATATGAACTAAGTACTTAAGAAAATTTTAAAAATCAGTTGAACATGAACTTTATTAGGCTATAATAAATAAAAGTCTTTAGAAAACACATAAAAGTATTTTGAAGTGTCTTCATTTATCTGTTAGTGAAAATTTTACATTGAGCATCTCATGAGCTATTTAAGAGAGATGCCCACTGTCATCAAAAGAAAGCCATTAGGGAAAATTATATTGGAAAGCTATTCATATTGGGACTCAAGTTGATACTATTAATTTACACCTTCTAATGAGCACTTTTCTTTTTAACTAAAAAGCTTATTTTAAATAAAGGTATAGAAGGATATAGTAGAAAAAGAACTTGATGGAAAATCAAGTTTTGCAAATTTTTGAACTCGGATGGATAATTTTGTAGTCGGATGGATAAAGCACTCAGCTGCAAACTGGAAGGTTGGTGGAATGAGCCTACTACGTACTTTTGGGAGAAAGCTGAGAGCCCTCTTCCTCTATAAAAATTGACAACCATGGAAATCCTGGCGGACAACTTTTCTCTGCCAAATAGGGTTATGATGGATCTGAATCAACTCAGTAGCAATAAGGTAGATCTAATTGTGTGTGTAATGTTGGAAATGATATTTCTATTATTTAACTCAGAGACAATGGAATGAGACATGTGAACATGCTCCATAAACTTGAGGTACCAGAGTCTAAGACCTGGTATTCCCAATATTAACTGTGCTGCTTGTTAACAATATAAGTTATAATGTTGGCCAAAATCCCTTCATTAGTTTGTATAAGTTCTATATCTGACAAATAACATCAGTGATATGATCGCTGATGTTTCTCCTATAATATGATATATGACTATCATATTACAGGCAGTGTTCCTGACTACTGTCTCATTGATATTTTATATATGTGACATATTATAAGCCATTTTAACTAGTATGTTCTCTTTTGATATATTTTTATATTACTTCCTCAAGAATATAAAAGATTTTGTATATATTTTTATATTACTTCCTCAAGAATATAAAAGATTTTGTAGCAAAGCGCCCTCTAAATTTATTATTTATATTATAAACATATCTAATTTAGAGACAAATTGATGAAAAGGAAAGTTACTTATTTTAAAAAATAACATTGTAGTCATTTATTTATATGTGCAGTTAGCAATTACCAACCTATCATTGCTAGGGGCTCACTAGTCAGTTCAGACCCACTGCAACCATATTTACAACAGATTGAAGCACTGCCAGGTTCTGTGTCACCCTCTCCATTGTTATGTTTGAGCTCATTTTTCAGCCAATGTGTCACTCCACCTCACTGAGAGTTTTCTTTTCTTTTTAATCCTGCACCAAGTATGACATCCTGCTCCTGGTCACATGTCCAAAGAACATGAAACAAGGTCTCACCATTTTGACTTCTATGATGCATCTTGACTGTATTTCAATCAATGGCATTTTCAGTATTCCTCACATGTAATTCAAGGACATCAATGATAGCCTTCCTAATTCATTGTTCAGTTTTTACATGGATGTGAAATGATTGAAAATACCAAGGTTTGGGACAGGCACATCTTAGTTATCAAGATGAAATCGTCGCTTTTTTTGTTTGTTTGTTTGTTTTTCGCGGCATCACTGCCCTGGTGGAAGTAGCAAGCCCAGTCTTGCTGCTGGATTTGAACATTCAACCCTGTGGGTTGCAGTCCCGCAAACTACCACTAAGCCACCGGGGCTCAGCGAAATTTTTGCTTTTTAATACTGAGAGGAAATTTTGTGTTGCAGATTTTCCCATTGCAATACGTCGTTTGATTTCCTGATGGTTGCTTCCGTGGGCATTGCTGTGGGTACCAGTAGTGAGAATGCTTTGATGACTTCCATCTTTTCTCTGTTCATCATCTTGTTGCTTATTAGTCGAGTTGTGAGAATGTTTGTTTTCCTTCGGTTTAGGTGTAATCCAAATTGAATACTGTACTCTGGTCATCGTTTAGTGCTTCAAGTTGTTTTCATTTTCAGTAAACAAGGTTGTATCATATGCAAATTGCAGGTAATTAATCAGCCTTCCTTCTGAAGCTTCTATTGTATTGTATGCAGACTGAATCTGTGTGGTGAAAAGACACAACCTCAATTCACCTTTCCTGATTTTAAATCATGCAGAATACCCTTATTCTGTTCGAATGACTGGCTTTGGTCTATGTCCAGGTTTCATCTGAGCACAATTAAGTGTTCTGAAATTCCCATTTTTTTGAAACATTATTTTGTTGTAGTTTATACAGTTGAGCATTTTTGCATAGTCAACAAAAAACAAGTAAACATATTTCTGGCATTCTCTGTTTTGAGTCATGATATGGCTCAAAGTGTCTGGTTCAGCAATGATATTCCTTATTCCACATTCTTTCCAGAATCTGGCTTGAATTTTTGGTAGTTTCTAATCAGTATATGCTACCATAATTTTTTTATCTTCAGCATAACTTTACTTGCATGTGGTTCAGGATGTTCAAAAATTTTGCTTTCCATAGGATCTCCTTTCTTTGAATGTGCATAAAAATGCATTTCTTTTGGTCAGTTGGCCAGGTAGTTTGCCTTCCAATTGGCATAAACAAGTGAAGATTTCTTAATTAATATTCCATCAATTTTGGGGAGTTGTGTTTTCCACCAATTCATTCTTTACATCTGGAACTTATTCCTTCAGAATCATTAGTTCTTGATCAAATGCAATCCTCTGTAATGGCTGAACATAAACCTATTCTTTTTGATACCACAACTGTTTTTCTCCCATCTTCTTTTGAGTTTCCTGTGTTAAGTATTTATATAGAATTATTAAATATGCAGCTGGAGGCTTCAATTTTTCTTCAATTATTTCAGCTGAGTGCACCTTCTCTTTTTATTTTCCAACTCCAGACCCTTGTAAATTCTACTCTACCATCTCTAGCTGCTTTTAAAATCTCCCATTCAGTGGCATAGCTTTCCATATCACAGCAACACACAAGCCACCACATTATGACAAACTGACAGACGAGTGGTGGAAAATACATACAAACATTAATAAATTAAAAATGTGGTGCTTTTGTCATTGGTTTTAATTACTAGAAACACTAAAACTAATTTTCAAGTCATTTTCTCCCATAAGCTAAATTTTAAATTGCAATTTTGTCTGTTTCTAACAAAGTATATTTTTTAAGTGCTACTGAATTGTGTTTAGTCAAAATATTACCTTTTCCTAACTCAGATACTCTGGGTTCTTGGACATTTTATTTATTTTTTTTGTCATTTTCAAAGGTCTTTTTCTTATTTTATTAATAAATGCCAGTTATACATAATTTACAGTTAAATAAAACTAAGTTGGAATACCAGCACTATAATTTAATAGCTAAGCTATTTAGCTACTCTAAGATATATATATATATATATATTTAATCATTTTATTGGGGGTTCTTACAAGTCTTATCATAATCCATCCATCCATCCATTGTGTCAAGCACATTTGTACATTTGTTGCCATCATCATCCTCAAAAACATTTTCTTTTTAATTGAACTCTTGGTATCAGCTTCTCATTTTTTTTAGCTTTGCATTTTGAATTTTTAAAAAATCTTATTGGGGGCTCATAAAACTCTTATCAAAATTTATACATACCTTTATTGTGTCAAGCACATTTGTACATTTTTTACCCTCATCATTCTCAAAATATTTGCTTTCTACTTGAACCCTTGGTATCAGCTCATTTTCCCCCTCCCTCGGGGCTCCCTCCTCTCTCATGAACCCTTGATAATTTATAAATCATTATTATTTTGCCATATCTTATACTGTCTGATATCTCCCTTCACCCACTTTTCAGTTGTTCATCTTCAGGGAGAAGGCTATAGGTAAACCCTTGTAATTGGTTTCTCCTTTCTATCCCACCTTCCCTCCACCAACTGGTATTGCCACTCTCACCACAGATTCTGAAGGGATCATCATTCCTGGAGTTCCTGTTTCCAGTTCCTATCTATACCCGTGTACATCCTCTGGTCTAGTCAGATTTGTAATGTAGAATTGGGATCATGATAGTCGGGAGGGAGGAGGCATTTAAGAACTAGAGGAGAGTTGTATGTTTTTTTTAAATCATTTTATTGGGGGCTCATACATCGTTTTTCACAATACATAAATAAGCATACTGTGTCAAGCACCCTCACATATCCACTTCTATTATCGTTCTCCAATTGTCTGCTTTTCCCCTTAAGCCCCTAGCATCAGCTTTTCCATCCCTTCCCCTCTTCCCCTGCTCTCTCCTCCCCACCAACCCTCAATATTTTATACATTGTTATTGTTCTGTCATATCTTACACTGCCCGACCTC
>PVJH01045324.1:0-12468 GCA_004026705.1 Nesogale talazaci
ACCAGTCAAAGTAGTCTGAGTCCAGGGAGGTTCCAAGTCTGCGTGCTGTAATTAAGCTGAAGACCTGATGAACTCAAGGTCAGCAGACAGGGGTTAGTGACTTCAGGGTCAGTAGGTCAGGTTTTTGTCAGGAAAGACAAACGAACCCATAGTTGACAGGTGAGGGGACAGGTCAGATGGTAGCCCACAGATAACTCTCAGGATTGGTAAGCAATATGAAAAATTTGTAAGCAAATTGAAATAATAAAATGCAGGATCCAGAATCAGTAAACACCTTCTCCAGTGTCTACTTACATAAGAAGTAGGTCACAACTCTGAAGAAACTTTCTTTCAATTTCAGTAGGAATGGTAGTTACATAATTTGGTGTCGATTTCAAACTTGAGAGGATTACAAGTGAAAGGGTAGAGTCTAGCCTGTCAAACAGGTCATAGCCAACAGGGCCTCTGTGTGGGCATAGTCTTCTCCTGAGGATTCTGGGAATTGTTTCATTTCCTCCAAGAAACACACACTCTCTCTGCTCACTCCCTGAGAGATGTTCTACTGACAAAACACATGGCAGTAAGTTAATAGACTCTGTGTCCTGAGAACTGGAGGAGGTACTTGGTGACCCCTGTCACCAATGAGATACTTACAATGCCATTGGATCCACAAGACGTCCCACCCACTGGCCTGTGATCTTCTCCATTCTGAGTAATTGCATGTGTTTTGTGAGTCTGAATAAGACTTCACAGATTGGTATTAGACTTTGGGGCCAATATCAGACTTATCTGGACTGAGCTGGGATATGTTCTCAATGTCCAATTGCTCTTATATTTAACTCTCTTTCTTATATGCATATAAGTGTGTCTACAAATTTGTTTCTCTAGTCCACCAGAACTATTACAGTAGGATTAGTAACTGAGTCAGGGGGTGGAATTCCACCCTTATAGTCTTATAATTGATTGGCCATTTACTCCATCATGGGTTTGATTGCATAATGGAGAATTGCAAGGTCTTAATCTCCAAACCACTGAGAGTCCTCACCCAGTTTAGCTAACATAAAACTAACTCTCATAGGGTTCCCCACATGTCATTCTCTAGGCTTTTGAACTTTCTTTATTTTACTGAACTAGATAAATAACTCTCAACTATGTAATCTCCATGAACATGTTCTGAGTATCTTTTATCATCTAAATGAAAAAATTGTATTAAAAAATTAAAAACTATATGTACATATATATTGTGCTAGTCTAGTTAAACTAGAGGAACAAATTCAAGAACATGCGTATCGATATAAGGAAAGGATTTGTATACAAAAGGAATGGGATATCGAGAAAGCATCACAGCCCAGTCCAGTTCAAAGTCATAAGTTCGCTATTAACCCATATGCCTGAAATCAGTCTATAAAGTCTTCTTCCGACTCATGGAGTCACAGGTCAGTAAGTGCAGAATCCCAGTGCTGGCAGGGTACCTCACCTCCAGGGCTCAGGGTCCATCAACAGCAGAAGCAACTCATCGCTGGCAGAGGTCTCCATCTGGCCACTCCAGCCTCAGAGTTCTGGCTCCATCAGGGCAAAGCTGTGTGGTCTCTCCACCAGCTCCTCCAACTTCTCGAATGCTGCCAGCTTGTCTTGTCCATGATTAATTGTCTCTGAGACTAACTCCCAACAACTGGGGAAGATAGCTTCTCATTTTCACGAGGGAAATATCGTGAGATTTCCCAGAAGTCTCAGGAGAATCCATGCCCACATAGAGGCCTCATTGACTGCTCAATGTCTATCTCCAGATTAACAGGCTAGACTCCACCTCTACATTTCAATTATAAAATTAACATAGGCACATGACTGCCATATATATATAAATACATATATATATATATACACACACACACTTCTGGAAGCATATAATCAGCCATACATAAACTTTGCATAGCACCTCACAAATTATACTTATTGTATTGCTTAAAGTACAGTCTGGGAGAAAGTATAATCTTAGAGAAAGTATCATGTTATTAAGAAAATTTAATTAAGAAAATTAGCCAATTTTTAGAAAGTAATTCTCAGTGTCAGGCAATAACTTAAAGTTTGTTAGATCAAACTCAAAATAGTCACCAATAAATGACAGTGAGTAATTGTTTAGATATTGAAAACATCAGTACAAAAAAATTTAAATAACATAGTAGAATTATAAAATATGCCTGAAGTATGATATATTTCCCTAATCCAAAACAGAAATCATTGGCATGACTCATGTGTGTATGCTTGAATCTACAGCAAGCAAACACTGGCAGGTGGCGTTTCAAGTAAGAGAGGAGGGAGGTGCCAGCAACACCAGAAACATGGATCATGAAAGCAAAGAGGAAATTTCCTAATAACAGAGTCAAACATTCTCAAAGAAATGATCACAAAAGAAAACCAAGCCAGGCGAGGAAGAAAGGAAAGAGAGAAAGGGGAGGAGAAAACAAATAAATAAATAAAGTACCCAGAAATACACACAAAAACAAACGCACACAGCATGAATTCTAATTCAAAGGCTGCTGGGTCAAGAGTCCAAAGACCGAGATATTAAATTACACTATCAAACTAGGACCACCACTCATCTGCCAGCTGGGTATGCTGCAGAGTGCCCCATGGCTTTGTGATAATGGAAGCTGTGCCAATGTCCACTAGCAGAGTGGACAGGGTTCAGTGACACTTCTGTCCTGCAAACAGAGTAGGGCAGGAAGGAGCTGTAAATGAAACTGGGAGAGAGTTGCCTCTTCAATGCAGAGTCAGTCTGAATGACACAGATGGAGCCAAGTGTTCAAGACTTACATGTGTTTATCATTTGCAGTTTCCAGAAGCGGGTGGAAAAATCCAGGTCTTCAGGAGAAAAGACCTGCCTATCTGATTCCATAAAGATTCCAGTATAGAAAAGTCTATGGGAACAAGTGTACTGTCTCCTTTCGGGGCATTATGAGTGGAGATTGCCTGATGGCACACAACATAGCAATAAGTTCTCAGGAAAGTATTCTAGTTAGGAAAGAGTAAATTAAATGTTCAAATATAAACTTCCATCAGGAGAAAAAAGATATTTAGGAAAACACTTCAGAACAAAAACAAATGACAAATATGAATGTCAATGGGTTATCATTTCATTCTAGAGGTAGTTCTAGGTTATGCATAGGGTAAGGATTAAGCTGGGATGTATTTTGAGTCTGCACCTTAAGGAATGTGCTTCTCCTCACCAACCATTTCCTTTGGGATGTAGTCTAGAGAAAGCTAAAACCACATCTCAATCAAGCCATTCATTTCTGGGTCTCCTCTTCTTAACTAAGTGTTTGCAGAAGCAACAGATCTGCTTTGATTTTTGGATATTTCCATTTCTGACTCTGGACAGCTTGTGGCATACCTCTGCCTCACATGTCCTATTTGTGGGACTTGAGTTGAGGAAGTTCACCTGACTTGATTTTTTCAGCTTTTGCACCCCAAGGGAGGAAGATGATCGCCCAGGCGGGCATCTAACAAAAGATTTTAGGTTTAGGGCTGAGCTCTGGTGATGTAGTGGTTGAGTGTGGGACTGCGGCCCACGGGCTTGGCGGTTCAAATCCAGTGACTGCTCCCATGATCACCAGAGGGCAGTGATGCCAAAGAAAAGCTTTTGGGTTTAATGTCAACCATTTGCATAATATCACGTGAGACATTGCAGCCAATTGTAGCCCAAGGGACAGGAGGGAATATACTAACAAGAAAAGTGGTGGTTGGCATTAGAGATAACAGCATTATATAGCATTTTAAGAAAACTGGACATTTGGGAGATCCTTGGGACTAGTTTGTCATTCATTTTTGTGGTAGCCAACTAATCTGATGTCATTATGAGGATTAAAAGTGAAGGGGTGGAGTCTAGTCTATCAATCTAGAGAAAACCAATGTGACCTCTGTGTGGGCATGGCCTTCTCCTGAGAATTCTGAAAAAAACAAGAATTGCTTCTTGGAGGCAGGGGACACTAGTTCTTCTCAGTTCACTCCTTGGAGCCTTTCTACTGACAACACTCCCTGCCTGAGAGACTTGACTGACAAGGCTAGCTCCTGCAAGCTATCCCTGAGGAGAATCTACAGAGACCTACCTGATGTATCCAGGTACCTGGACCTAAAGAAGCCACGTGGAAACTCCTGCCAGTGCTGAGATGCTGACAATGCCCCCGAAACCAAAGACTTTCGACCCACTGGCTTATGATGATTCTGCATCTGGCTTCATCACATGGGTTTCTTGAATCTGAAGAGGGCTTTATAGATTGGTATGAGACATATGGGCTAATATTTGGACTTAAGGGTTTGGACTGAAGTGGGTTGGGATGCTTTCTCAATGTACAATTGCTCTTGCATATAAAACTCTTTCTTGTAACCACACATACACACAAAAATAATTGAAACTTGGAATATACAAAGTATGAACCTCGAAAAACTGGAGGTTATCAGCAAAGAAACAAATGCAAAATGAGATGCTATAAATGGAGTGCTTTTAAAAATACAAGTTAGAAGATCCAACACTTAAAATTTTTAACAAAAATATCAGATTATTTTATATATGATTACATTGAAAGATAATTGTTTTTGCTTTTTGCATTTTTTTGTTGAATTCCACTGCAGCTCTCTCATCCTTTAAAATGATATCTGCTATTTGTTGGTATGAACATATGAATAAATAATCTAAGCATTCCTCTTTCAACATTCTGATTTTGCTCTTAAATGTACTTTTGGAATAATCATAAATCCAATGTTCTAGGATTTTTCTGTCTCTATAACTGATTCCTAAAAATGAGATTGCTGAAGCAAAGGTTCTCCATATTTTAAGTGAAAATATAAATTGTAAAATTCCTTGCCAAAGTGGTTGCAACTTACATTTCCAGGAGGAATTATGTACCAAAAGGTGCATCTCCCCCAAAATTGAATGACATGGGCAGCTGTAAATATTTTTAGTAACTATTTTTTACCCATTTCAAAGGCAAACATTAAGACATAGTTTTTCTTGCATTTATTTTATTCTTTTCTTCCCGGAATATATTTTTGTGTAATTTGCAGTTAGTTGTTATTATTTTTGCTGATCTCATTTACTGTTTAAAACTCACTATCTCAAGAAGTAAAATCTATGAATCTTTTGTATATGGTCTGAAGTGACACTCAAATACCAAGAAAAAGCAGACGAAGTGTCTTGCATCCTAATGTTAGGTGTCAAAGGACCTGCAAAGGACATGTGAAGAGCTGACGAAACAGAGCTGATGAAGAGCACAATGCCAGTATGGCAAGAGAGTGAAGGGACCTGTAAGAGCAAACTATTTGCAGTGAACAATTACTTCACTGTGCTTATGGCTCTCCACCTCAATAATCATGAAGATGAGACACTGTCCTTTCCCCCTAATTTAAATCAAGAGAAAATGAGTATTCCATGAAAATTGTTATGAAAGAGTGATATATAACTTTTGATGTTGAAGGACAAAAGTATTAAGGTCTGATTTTTGCTGGAAAAAATCTGAAAACTAAGAATGGTCTGAAATTGATAACACACAAAAAAATGAGGGTTTTATAGGACTCAAGGTCTACTTAAAAAACTATGATATTCAAGCAATAGAAGACCAAGACCATTTGATATGTTGCTCCTCAAGATGTAGTGATTGCTACATGCTGAGGCAATTATTAGTAAGTTGAAATACAATTCTGCAATCAACACTTGTTGATGAACATCAAGGATTGCAGCATTTGGTGTTGATTACAACTCAATGCAAAGAAGATCAAAGTCCTCATAAATGGACCTCTAAGTGACATCGTGATAAATGGAGAAAAGAAAACCTATGGCATAAGACCTTGTTAAAGTATTGAAAAATGAAGGTGCTATTTGAAAGATTGGTGGGTAAAATATTGAATGATGAAAGAAGTATCAAGAGAAAATGGAAAAAATACACAATTACTGTACCAAAAAGAACTAATTGACAGTTCACCATTTCAGGAGACAGCATATGTGCAAGAACCGATGGTGCTGAAGTAGGAAGTTCATGCTGCATTGAATACGTTAGCCAATAACTAGGCTCTAGAAACTGATGAATACCAATTTAAAGGTTTCAACAAACTATGAAACATTGAAAGCACCCACTTGCCTATGTCAGGACATTTGGAAGACAGCTACTTGGTCCACCGACTGGAAGATTTGTGCCCTTTCCAAAGAAAGGTGACCCAACAGAATGCTGAAACTATATAATAATATCACTGACATCACAAGCAAGTAGCATTTTGCTTAAGACCATCCCAAAATTGCTGCAATAGTACATTGTTAGGGAACTGCCAGAAGTTTAGATGGGATTCAGAAGAGGATGTGGGACAAGCGATCTAATTGCTGGTGTCAGATGTTCTGCAATGCTACTATTCATGTGGCCTTGAAAGATTTAGAAGACTTTTAATTTCATATTCCTGAGATGTGGTTAGTTTTAGAAATAAAACAGAAAAAATACTGCCTAAGAACTTACAAGAGTGCTTGACACACTGGATACCCTGAAGAAATTCTGGTTATTATTATAAGTTTTGGGGAGCACTTTCATCTAAAGAGAAAAGTATACATCTCAAAAATATGTACAGTATTTTGTATTAACTCTAACCTATTTTTCATCTAAGAAAGACACCTTTATAAACTGTAAAATTGTTCATTCTATTAATCCCACGCATTGACTAACAAACTCCTACCTCAACCCTTGAGAAACCCAATGACAATTGCTTCCAGAGTCTTCAAACTATTAGAAATATATTCCCATCGTCCTCAATTGAAACTTATCCCAGATCCTGTTCAAATTCCAAAAGTAGGATTTACCCATGACCCTGAAACTTTCTGAGGCTCACAGGAATTTTGTTCTATTCTGTCCTATTTCTTCCTAAGAGGTGACTTGGAGACAGAATGCTCCCCTGTGATTCCTCGTTGCGCTTCTGGAAGGTTGGCTCCATCCTTGACAAAGATTTTGCTTCAGGCACAGTGATTCATCCTGAAGCCTGAAGCTAAAATGTGCATTGAAATCACTTTTTAAGATGAAAATTTATATTTGAAAGAGAATTACTATTTGAATTAATGAGTGGTTATGCATGAATTTTAGTCCCTGGATAATCATACAAGCTTCGAAAGAACTCTCCTGAGGTAAATGCACTTCTGCCCTTGTGAAAATCTAAAGTTAGTCAACAAGAACTTGCTGTGTTATGCAAAGTAAACAAAAAATGAAATCTTAACATAATTGGACTTTGATTTGACATGAGTTTTAACTGGGCAGATCAAGCAGAAGAATCATAGCTGTTGTTGTTGTTCTCCCCCAAGAGCAGATGCTGCAAGAAGTGCAAAACAAGAGTAGGGCTTTCTCAAACAACAAGGATATTTAACAGAAAATAATGGCCAGCCAGGCCAAGTAATCTCAAGGAACAGCAATGATCAATGGAGCACACGTTTATGTTTCTCATTTATTATCAGGGTTTTGTTTTCATATTTGATTTTTGTGACATATACTACTAAGGTTTTCAATAGATAAAAATCTCTGTCAAGATCCAAGAATTGATGAGGCACATTTTAATGACTGGCTGGCATATGTCCCCTTTAGCTAAAGGGTAATAACTGCATTATGACTAGACATATCTAGAACAAAGTTTCTTAATAGTAGACTGGACCAAATGGGAAGTTGTTAATTGACAGACTGCTGAACTCTATCCAAAATTTCTGATTTTATTATTATTATTTACTTGAACTCAGGTAAGTATTAGACCCTATACACTTTGAAATTTTCCAAACCCTGGTCCTCATCTAAGTTGCTTGAATAGTGGACCTTTCTGGACATATGTATTTTTAAAAAATCATTGTATTGTGAATTGGGTGAAGGTCTAGAGTAGATGAATTCTCCAATGAAAAGTCCATGCAGTGTTTTTCAATTCATTCATGGCAACACTACTTATACCACTTCCTCCTTTTCTTCCCTGTTTCCATTCTGCTTCTTTTTTAACCCTTCTGAACCATGTCCTAAGATAAACTCTCCCTTTTGAATCACAAGGACTGATTATCTTAAGAGGGTATGCTTCTTTAGTCTTCCTATGGCCCTCAGATTGTACTGTTGGGTTTAAAATCAAACCACTGTGTACTATTGGCCTTAAAATCAAGCCATGGAGGAGGACGACTACTGTTCTCTCTCTGGCTGGATTTATAAAGAGTGAAGGAAATTAAAGATGTGTGGAAATAATTAATCCAGTGAATAAATTAAGTCCTCAGCTTTAACAACCCTGAATCAAGATGAATTCGATTGTGTCAGCAGCCATTGTCAACTGTCAGAAAGGGATCACAATCTAAGGGCCTGGATACTGTGGGAGAAAAGGTGAGCTGAAATTCAAAATCCTACATAAGATCACGCTTACTAGTCAGACACAGACGAGGAGAAACAACTACTGCCCTTAGTTACTACTGTTAAGCTCTGGACAGCTTTTAAAGGACTTAGCACTGGGCATAGAAGTTATAGTGCTCAGCTGCTTACCAAAAGGATGGAGAATCCACCCACCAATCACTCCACAGAAGAAAGAGGCTGCCCTCTGTTTCCAAAACAATTTGCAGAGGTTGTATGAGGTAGTCCTATGCTGTCGCATAATGTTTGGTAATGACTACCCCTCTATTTTATTTCATGTGTTCACAGAAGATATCTCTTTGGAGAACAATTTTCTTAATCTTGATTCTATTGGACCAGACAAGTGCTTGTTGCCAGAGTTGTCCTATGTCCCATAGAATGTGTAGCAGAATCATTGGTCTCTACCAATTTAGATTCTAATGGCACAGTATAAAAAATACAGTGATATCAATAGCGGTATATTGTGGCCATCATGTGCTTATATTGATTTCATGATTGAGATGTAGGGGTGGAGTCTAGCCTGTCAATCTGGAGATAGCCATTGAGGAGCCAATGAGGCCTCTGTGTGGGCATGGCTTTCTTCTGAGACTTCTGGGAAATCTCACGATATTTCCCTCAGGGAGATGAGAAGCTATCTTCCCAGTTGTTGGGAGTTAGTCTCAGAGATGATGAATTACGGACAAGACAAGATGGCAGCGTCCAAGGAAACTGAAGGAGCTGGAGGAGAAGACACACGGCCTTATCCTGATGAAATCAGATCTCTGAAGCTGGAGAAGCTATGTGGAGATCCCTGCCAGCGCTAAGCTGCTTCTAACACCACTGGATGCTGTTGATGGACCCTGAGCCCTGGAAGCGAGGAGCCATGGGAAGACCCCTGCCGGTGCTGGGACTCTGCACCCACTGCCTGTGACTTTGTGAGTCAGAAGGAGACTTTGTAGACTGGTATCAGGCATATGGACTAATATTGGACTTATGACTTTGAACTAGATTGGGTTGGGATGCTTTCTTAATGTCCTATTTCTCTTGTTTATAAACCTTTTCCTTATATCCATTTGCATGTCTATGAGATTTGTTTCTCTAGTTTATCCAGACTAACACACACACACACACACACACACACACACATATATATATATATAAAATCAGAACGAAATAGCTTCAACATGTCTCTGTCTCTGCACCATCTTAAAAAAATATAATGGGATTTTTCAGAGTTTTCCCAAACTTCAAGTTGAATGAAAATGTAGATGCTTTTTGCTTTATTCTAGCAATAATGGCCTATATGATGCCATGCAAAATTTAATTTGCAGGTCATTTAAAAATGTGATGCAGAGAAAATCCTGGGATTTGACTTGAAATAAAATGACAATTTAGTGTTTTAAGTTGATAGTTATAAATGAGAAGGCAGTTAAAGCTTTGGCCACTTCTGATTTTCTTTAGAAAAAAAGGCAAAATTAAATTTTCAGTATCCTCCACTTTAAGAAGAACCACAGCAAACAAAAATAGGGATTAGAGATGGCCTCCAAACACTCAAATTGAATGTAAATCCCTATCATAGGACTTATCACCTATGTTTCACCAATTGCTCTTTTTATTGTTTAAATGTAATTATCATTATGGACAATTAAAAGAGACTTGTCCAAATGACATGTGATTTAAACTATCACTCTGTTGTGGACAGAATCAGAATAAACAAAATTCTGTGTCTTACATAAGCTTTAAAAACCGAACATACTTCTCCACTTGACATTTGGTTCTTATTAAAGAAATAAGAACATGTTTTCCTCTAAATGTGTGGTGAAAATTAAACTGACTATGCTTTTAAAAATATTTTTCTCCATGAATATCCATGTTTTTTGTTTGCCTTTATTTCATTTAATTCATAGTCAATTGATTCATCATAAATATATCTGGCATAGTGGTTAAACTTTGGATTGCTAATTGTAAGGTCAGCAGTTCAAAAGCACCAGCTGCTCCAAGGGATACAGATGAGAGTTTCTACTCCCACCAACAATTACAGTCTCAGAAATGCACAGGAAAGTTATCATCTCACCCATAGGGCCACAAGGGGCCAGAATGGACCGGTCCAATTTACTGTTCGAAGACACAGGAGTGACGTGAGCTGGGGTTGGGTGTTAATTTTGATGGAGTGGGTGATAGAAGCCCACAAGGGTAAACCTTTGGGGGTGTTGATTAGTAATGTGAATTGTTGAGTACACGGTTGATGATCCAAATTATAACCTTCATTCTAATTACAAAATTAAAATTAAAATGTTCCCTTTTTGACTTTAGAAATCACCTTTTTGTTTTCTTAAGTTACAGAAATGAGCTGGGAATGGATCCCACCAAAATGAGTGGAAGAGAATTAAAGCAATTCTGTGTAGGCTGAAGCAGAGGAAGCCCAGGTCATTTGGCAGCATAGAGGAGGAATCCTTTCCAGAAAAAAAAAGCAACTCTTTTCATGCCTAATATGTTCACTTTATATTCCCTAAATGATAGTGATTTTTATAGTGATCTTTTAAAAGTCAATATTTCCAGGTTATGCAGGAGCCTATTCCAGGAACAAATAAAGACAGAGAGGCAAGGAGTAAGAAGCCTCCACATCAAATCCTGTGCTATGTGAAGGAAGCAAGGAATCAAAGGCTAACTGAAATGATATTAGTGCATTTCAAAGGCATACACTGACCACTATTCTGGATTTTCCCTGTACTGTTAATGCTTACAAATGTCAATGAAAGCTCCAAATAGTTTTTCAAACAAATTTACACCATATATGTGTTAGTCGTCTGGGTGAACTAGAGAAACAAATCCACAGAAACTCATATGTGTAAGAAATGGCTTATATATAGAATAAGTGTACATTCAGAAATCATCCAAACCCAGGCAAGTCCAAGCCCATAAGTCCAATGGAGTCCATATGTCTGACACCAATCTATACACAATGACGCCAGATGCACGAGAATCACAGGCCAGTGGGTATAAAGACTTTGAATCCAGTGGCAGGGCAAGCATCACAACAGTGGCAGGGGTCTCCACATGGCTTCTCTGAAACCCAAGACTGTATCAGGGTAAGCCCACATGGCTTCTCCTCAGAGAGTCTTGCCAGATAAGGCAAGGAACTGGCGAAGGCAGCTGCACAATGGCCTGACCATCAGAAAGCAAGAGACCAGAGAACTAGAAAGGTGAGGCTCACCGAGTGATTTATCTCTCTCCCCTTCAATTCATCCCACATATGTTTATTGGACACATTAGCACAATAAATCTTTAATTAACAAATGAAAGAAAGAACTAAATAAATATGTATGCATGTATAGATAAATAAAATTGCAATTTGTTTGCTTTTGTTAATTGTTACATAATTTCAACATGATAACACTGACTACTTTCTTTTAAACAATTAAACAACTTGACTAAACCAAAGTAGAGAAATGCAGTTTTGATGGTAGACCCGTTCATCAGCATATGAAACCCATGCACCAGAAGGAAAATGTGAAAGACCTACTTCCAACTAATCTACGACATCTAACTTTAGTTTCGGGGAAGCTGGTATCTGAATGACGCCCTGAACTCAGTCAAGGCATCTTGTCTCCTATTGACCCCTCGTAAGACCCACCATTTCCATCACTATTTCCTAATGGTCTAAATTGTGCCATCTAAGCCTGATTCAAATTATATCTCCCTGAAGTCTTCATGTATAAATCCTTCCACTCCTGAATAACTACTTTTCCTGATTCCCTATGATTAGATGGTACTCTGTAATTGTCCTTTGTCCCTCATGTTTATCAACTATGGTGCATCTATCACCATAAAATAATTTCTGGTAAATTTCTAATATTCTATGTCTCAAATATATTGTGTTGTAGTACTTTCTTCTCTTAATACACACACAAAGGGCATAAGTCTATATAATAATTCTAGTTTTATATTTGTGTGATCTGTTAAGGGTGTCTGTCTCTCCTGTTAGAAGGAAGTGCTCTAAAATATCACCTGGTGCATTTTATCTCTAACATTGCAGTTGGGTTTTATGGTCCCCTTAACCATTATCTTATTTTCAAATTTTTACACATGGATTATGTGCTAATTTTTATCAGAGTAAGAT
>PVJH01045325.1:0-12456 GCA_004026705.1 Nesogale talazaci
TAATCTTTTTTCTTTCTATTTCTTTTTCACAAAACCCACATCTTTTCCTTTTTGGCAGCTGCCACAGATTTGTGTGTGTGTGAGTGTGTTGAAAAAACATATAGCAAGACATGCCAGTTCTATCATTTCCACATGTATAATTCAGTGACAGTGATCCCATTCTTCAAGGTGTGCACCATTCCCATCACCCTTTCCCAAATTATTTCACTATCATATACATAAAGTCAGTGCCCTTAAGCAACCCCCCCCTTCTACCACTAAAAATATTTGCTTATTTCATGTATGTAAGAGCATGCATTTACCTGCTCTTTCGTGCCTGACTTGCTTTTCTCAGCGTCATGTTTGCAGAGCCCATCTAACTTGGGGCATGCATCCGGATGCATTTCTACTTAAGTCCGAGTTGAATGTGGGTACCACTTTTGGTTTGACAGTTCATCTGTTGATGGCCTTCTCTGTTCTTTTGACCTAGTGGCTACTGTGAAAAGTGCTGTAATGGACACTTGCTTTCTGTGGTGGCAGCACAATTTTCCATTCCCACAGGCAATGGGTGAGGTGCCACTGAATTTTCACTTACTTATTTAGCCTCCCTGACTGACACCTGTCTTTCTCACGAAGGAAAGTCCACATTCATATGTGCACAGTATGTAGCCTAGTGCTGGGGACACACAGGAGACCCGGAATACACCAGCATTCAGAGATGAAATGGCAGACAAATGAGCTCCCTCCCACTTACTTGCCCCCGTTCATAAACCCTGAGAATGCAGGATGGCGGCAACAGGGTCAGCTCGAAGTGCAGGAGACCCGGTGGGACAATTCGTCATCAATTCTGCTGGGTCCTGAAGGCTGACCGTCAGAGATCCAACCAGACTGTGACTGTCTCTCAGTAAAGGTTGCGTGTCTAAGTCCTCATACATACGACCTCTTACTTTCATTTGAGCAGAGACTGGGATGGTGGGGAGATACAGGTATAAAACATTCCAAAATAAAAACATCTCACTGCCATTGGGTTGATGCTCATCCATAGAAATGCTATAGGACAGGATGGAACTGCCCCTGTGTGTTTCCAAGTCTGTAACTCTGTACTGAGGAAGGAAGCCCCTTTTCTCCCTCAGAGCTGGCTGGTGGTTTCGAACTGTTGACCTAATGGGTCTCAGACCAATAAACCAAGTACAATCGAAGCACAGCTTCTCTTGGTGGGCGAGTCAGTCTAAAAATTATTGTTTTTTAATTTGGCTTTCTTCTAACAAACAAGATTTATTTTGCCTGTCTCTTCTGCCCTGAGGGGTACAGATGGTTAAACACTCAACGGCTAAATGAAAGGTTACTAGGTCAAACCCACTGACCTGATCCTAAGAAGATAGGCCTGGAGCTCTATTTCAAAAAAGTCACAGCCGTACACACCACTTGCAGCAGTTCTACCCTGTACTCTGGCATGTCGTGGCACGCTAACACAACTGAAGAAAAACCTCAAGTCACGTGTTGTCATACTGAAGGATCCTTGGGACAAAATACTGAAAGATGCAGGAAGTATCAAAAGAAGATGGGAGGAATACACAGAGTCACAGAGAAATCGGTCCACATTCAGCCAGCTCAAGAGGTAGCATATGATCAAAACCAATGGCACTAAATAAGGAATTTCAAGTTGCACTGAAGGCATTCACAAAAACAAATAAATAAACAAAAGACTTCAGGAATTGACAGAATAACAATGGAAATGATTCAACAAGCTTATTCAGTGCTATAAGCACTCACTAGTCCATGTCAAGGGATTTGGAAGGCACCACCAAACCACTGACCTAGATCTATATTTTCATCCATTTCAAAGAAAGGTGACCCAACAGAATAAGGAAATTATCCAGAAATGTCATTAGTATCCCATGCATGTAGAATTTTGCTAAAAGTAATTTAAAAAATTGTTGCCAGAGTGTAATCACCTGGAGTGGCCCAGATTTTCAGAAGAGGCTGTGGAATGAGGGATTTTTATTGCTGAGATCAGATGATGGTTTTAGCGGAAAGCAGAGAATACCAGAAAGATGTTTCTGTGTGTTTTATTGATGCTGCAAAGGTGGAGTGGGTTATTACAAACGACGGGTAACATCGTGAGGACTGAGAATGCCAGAGCGCTTACTGTGCTTATGTGGAGTCTGTACACACACCGAGAGAGAGTTCTTCTAACAGAATGATGGGATGCTACATGGTTTAAAATGAGGAAGGGCGCGAGCCAGGGTTGTATCCTTTCACCATTCTTACCATATATACTCAAGTATAAGCCACTCGAATATCTGCCGAGGCCCCTAATTTTTCCACAAAAACTGCATTAAAAATGTGCTGAAAAACTTGGCTTAGACATGCATGTATATACGGTATTTATTCTGTATGCTGAGCAAGTGCTCCAGGAAGCTGGATAACATGGAGAAGATCCTGGCATCAAGTCGAAAGAAAGACTCCTTATCTGTAATATGCAAATGATACTACTCCGCTCGCCGAAAGGGAAGAGAACCAGAAGCATTTACTGTTGGAGATCTCAGACAACAACTTTCGGTGTGAATTGCCATTCTGTGCAAAGGAGCAAAACACTCCTTGTCACTGGGGCAGTTGGCACCCTCAGGATAACTGGAGAAAAGACTGCTGTTGTCATGGATTTTGTTTTCCTTGGACCCACAATCAATGCTTCTGAAAATAGTCCTCAAGAGATCAAAAGAGGGATCGTATTGGACACATCTGCTGTACCAAACCAAACTGATTGCCATCAAGTCCATTCGGACTCACAGAGGAGTGGTTATGTGAGTGTCGGATTGCTAACTATCAGGCCAGCAGTTCAAAACCGCCAGCTGCTGCAAGGGAGAAAGATGAGGCTTTCTACTGAGTTGCAATCTCAGAAACCCACAAGGACACTTATACCCTGCCCCATAGGGTCAACATGACATCATATTCAGTGGAACTCTTTGAAGACAGCAAGGATGTCGCTTTCCGGATTAAGGTGTGTCCCACTCAAACTGAGGTACTTTCAGTTGCTTCAAATGTGTATGAAGATTGGACAATGGGCAAAAGAATCGATATGTTTGAATTATGGTGCCACTGAGGAATATTAAAAGTGCCATGGGCTGTGAGACCCGGTGGCATAGTGGGTATGCTTTGGGCTGCACTCCCCATGGTCTGCAGTTCAAAACCACCAGCTACTCCCCAAGGGGGAGACTGGACTTTCTACTCCCATAGATAGAGTCTGGGAAGCCCATGGCGGGGTTGCTGTAAGTCAGCTGGTGACTTGGAAGGGGATTTCGCTGCTTTCTTTTTTGACCGTGGACTGCCAGATGAACACACACTCTGTCTTGGAAGAAGTTTACCAGAATGCTCCTTAAAAGGAGACATGGTGAGGCGACACCCCCCATAACTTGGACATGTTTATCATGAGAGACCCATCCCTGAAAACGGACCTCATGCTTGCTACAGCAGAGGGCCCGTGAGAGAACACAGAGATGGATGGGCCCAGTGGCTGCGATGGGGAGGATGGGGAAGAGTTGGCAGGGCCTCCTTCTGTGGTGCTTGGGGTCACAGTGAGCCAGAGTGCCAGCCGTCATGTCAGGGTCGGACAAGGAGGGCCTGCCCATCCGTTTCTGGAAAGTTTCAGCCATGGAAATCCAATGGGCAAATGCATCAGAATTGTGCACTGACAACTGGTAGTTCCCCTCAATTTGTTTGGGGGGAGCGGGGTGCAAAGAGCCTGTCTTTAATTTGTTCAGATACATTTATTAAATTAATCACATGGTTAAGAAGTCAGAGATGATTGGAAACAGCCGGGAAACATGTAACGTTCAGAGTACGATGTTTGAATCATAAAACACAATGTGTGGAGCTGACATTGAAATGAGGGACACCTTTAATGACATTTACAATTAGTTGTTAAGAGGCTCAGATGGTTGTGCCTAGAGTAACACTCTCTACCAAGTGTGCTTGTTCTTCAAGGGAGATAAGACCCTGGGCTATGAGACCCATGAGCATTCTCTTGGCTTTTAGAGTTCCCTCTCCAATATGTTTCTTTTTCATGATAAGTGAAGTAAGTTAATGGAAAATTTTATTCATTGTGTGTATAACCTGTTTATTTGTCACCACCCCCACCCCCCTGTTCACTTTTTCTCACCCATCCCAACCAGGAATATATAAACAAATCCCTCCTCCCAGAGGCCCAATATGGAAAGAAAACACTTGTGGAAACTGTAACTTTAAAAAATAAAAATAAAAACCTACGTTTCTAATGCATACTTTGGGGTGACAGCTTCGTGAAGGATTTCCTCAGGCTTGCAACAATTTACTCAAGCTAGCTTGGCAGTCAACATTGATTTACCTCTTTGGGTGAACCCACACCATCTGAGATTAGGTCACACGTGCTCTCTCTCTCTCTCTCTCTCTCTCTCTCTCTCTCTCCCTCCCTCTCTCTCTCTCTCTCTCTCTCTGTGTGTGTGTGTGTGATGTTTTTATTGGCCCTCCTCGAAGCAGCATTTTAGTTTTAGATGGACCAAGAGTCCTACAGTGGAGACATCCCAACAGAGATACAGGGAACGCATCCAGCCCATTCTTTGGGCACTCTTCTGGAGAGACCTGTCTGATCTGGTGGAGCAGTGAGTCGGGGGTGAGCTCATTCACTTTATTTGAAACATCCTTGACTGAGGTGGAGGCCATCGTGTGATCAATCAGCTGAACTTCAGTGGCAAAGGACTGAGGGCAGATGGAGCCCAAGGACTTCCAGTTAATTGGCACACCCGATGTGGACGCTGGAGGACCCTGAGTTATTGGCACTGGGGATGCATCCCACCTCTTCCCCAGGGACTGCTGATACCACTAGGACGCTTAGAAAAAGGGCACCAACTCCTAGGAGAGCATGATGATGCCCCATCAGCCTGGCAGGTAGAGGGAAAATGCGGAGTGGCAAAGATGGACTGGCTTCACAGTTCCCTAGACACTGCAGAGTCCGTGGGAAAGGAGTTGGGAAGTCCCTGAGCCTGAGTGTCCTGGGGTGCCCTGAGGTTCCTTCTCCTTCTGAACAGAAGCGGGTTTCTCCTGGAAGGTATGTGATTCCAGAAGAGGGTTCCATGGGAAGCCAGCTGAGCTGAAAACTCAGGGAGTTTGGACCCCTGAATCAGTATGTCTTCCCTGAGGGTGATTCCAAGCCACCCCTAGGAGCTAACTGGTCTTCTCCGCCTTCCTCAAGAATGAAGCTATTCCAGCCACTCCAGCTGGCAGGCTGACCTCCCTGGAGTTCTGAAGGAAGCGCACTCCTGAAACAAGCCTGCCTCACAAGCCCGGTGGTTGGGGAGTGAGGAAGGCATCCTGAGCCAGACTCAAGAGAGATGACAGAGGCCCCAGATCCTATTCTGACCCTGAGGGAGCAGCCTTGAAGAGCATCATGGCCTGTACCTTGACTCCGAGATCATAGCTCTCTGGAGCCCTGGTGGGAACCTGCCTGTAGAATGCATATGCTTCCCTGCTTCTGTGAATCCCCTTGAGGAGCCCCAGTCTGTGGGAGAGCAGTGCCTTCTCCTCGGGGCTAAGAGGATATGCCTTTGATCTTTCTTGGGCACTCTCTTAGAGTTCCTCTAAATGCTGTCTTCATCCTCCTTCTGCTGGGCACTTCCTCTTCCCTGCACCGTCTGCCCAGAGCAGGCTCTGGAGAGTCCCATCTTTGCTGTTGCCTGCTGCTTGTGGTCCCACCCTGAGGCCTCTGCGAGGGTTCAGGGTCTGCATGCTGGGCCATGAGAACTTCACTCAAAATTCTCTGGGAGGGCATGACCCTCTTCTGGGCTGGGACCCTGACTGGGAAGGTCTGAACATCAGGACACCCCCTGACAGCACCATCCAGCAACCCAGAGTGTAGCAGCAGATGTAGGATGCTGTTCTGTCCTGATGACTCTGTCCTAAGTTGGTACTGATCTAACTCCCATGCCTCCATTTAAAAGAAAAAAAATTAAGCTTTCATTATAATTACCTTTTATTGCCACCAGTGTTTTTATTCTTCCGATCTTATTTATCTTTGGGAGTTGGAAATTTTACACATGTGAGTGAACATCTGAGCATGGTGTAACGTCAGCAGATAATACATAGTGGCCTTGTATCCAGTGCACATTGCTAATGATAAAATGCAAAAGAAGAAAAACCAGATGGCCGTCAGTACGATTCCTGTTAACTCCATTACATCATACACTGGGAGACTTCCTGTGTCAGTACTGGCTCAATGGCAGTAGTGTGTTTGCCTGTGTCTAACCAGTTTACCCCCAGGGCTCACTCACCCCTGAGCTATCTGAGCTGTGGTGACCTGTGGCCTTGATTGACACTTTTCCTGGGTGCCTCCTCTCACTTCATCTGGAACCCCCTCTCAGACACCTCTTGCCTCTACCTCTGACCCACAGCTGACACCAAAACCTTCTTCAGGGGCCCCATGGTACAGTCTAGCTCCATGGCATTTGAACTTTTCCCTTCGACCAGAAATGTGGCCCGCCCTATCCCTCTGCCGCCTCGGCACGTGCTTTGTGTTACTTAACCCGGGTCAGAGGAACGGTTGAATCCACGTGGCGTGGAACGTGAATCTGCTCATTTGTCTGCTCACCTGCTGGCCATCACCAGACCCAGGGGTCTCCCCGTCCTACTGGTGGAAGATCAGGAAGCGTGTTTAGAAGACCCTAGGCACAATTCCAATGAACTTCTCACCAGCTTGCTATTTGTACTCCAGAAGTCAGCGAATACTGCATGGTGCTTCTCCAAGGTGTTGGGCTGCATGTTTGTGCCAGGGATATACCATGAACCAGATAAAGTCTGTGTCCCTGAAAAATGTGCAGTCTAGATGGGGCAGGCAGGCAATGAACAGCTACACAGAGAGTGGATTAGAACACTGCCATATAATTATAGTAGCATGATGTACAGGGAACAAAAACCAATATAAGCAAGGGGATAGCGAATAATGGTGGCAAGTGGGGCCGTTCTTTGTTCAGTAAAAAGGTCAGGAATCGCCGGCGTGCAGTGGCGACTTTGGACCAGAGGTTGGAATGAATGGCGGGATGAGCCCCACTGAACTAGAGGGGTGTGTTCCAGGCAGAGTGTCTGGAGGAGAGTGGGGATGTGTCACTGACCCTCAGCTTCCTCATCCCTAAAACTTGAGTACTGAGACGTCTTCCCGATGAAAAGAAATGACACCGCACATGTGACACGGACTGCAGACTTGATCCTTCGTTGTGCGTCTGACAGTGGTACTGGCTTATCAAGCCTTGTGAAGACTGAATAGCCCATTGCCAATGAGTCAAATCCAACTGGAACAGCTAAGTCCAGCAGGACAGCCTGTATGATAAAAGTAGAACTTCCCACTAGGATTTCGGAGGCTGGGAATCTTGATAGAAACAAGCCGCCTCATCTTTTCCCCACGGAATGACTGGTGGATTCAAACTATCAATCTTTGGGTTAGCAGCTTACTTTGCTTTCATCTCTGTACCACCAAGACTCCTTGAAGGATGGATATTGTGATGTACTTGGTGTCAGTTTCACGATTGGGAGTGTAGGGGTGGAGTCTAGCCTGTCAATCTGGAGATAGCCAATGAGACCTCTGTGTGGGCATGCTTTCTCTGAGAATTCTGGGAAATCTCGCAATATTTCCCCTGTGGAGGAGAGAGACTAGAGACTCAGTCTCTTGGAGTCAGTCTATCAACAAGGCAAGATGGTGGCATGCTGATAGACCCTGAGTCCTGGAACCTAGAGGAGCCGGAGGAGAAGCCACATGGGCTTGCCCTGATGGAACCAGACTTCTGGGGCTGGAGAAGCCACAGAGAGATCCCTACCAGCACTGAGATGCTTCTACTGCCACTGGATACTGCTGATGGACCCTGAGCCCTAGAAATGAGGAACCATGGGGAGACTCCTGCCAGTGCCGGGATGCTTCTACTGCCGCTGGATACATAAGACTCTGCACCCACTGGCCTGTTATTGTCCTGGTGTCATTGCATGTGCTTTGTGAGTTGGAAGGAGACTTTATAGACTGGTATCAGACATATGGGCTAATATCAGACTTATGGCCTTGGACCTTAGTCTAGGTCGGGATGATATCTCCATGTTCCATTCCTCTTGTATACTAACCTTTCCCTTCTACCCATATGCATGTTCATGAATTTGTTTCTCTAGTCTACCCAGACTAATGCAGATATTTAGTGCTGTCATTTTTCCACACCCTCACTCTTCATCTGTAAAATGGCAGTGGTAACCCATCTTCCAGAGTTGTGGTGAGAGCCACGAGTACTACATAAAATAAGTGAAGTTTACACAAAGCATGTTTCACAGTCTGTGGCTGGTAGTGGGCACTCAATAGAGTGTAAAACTATGATGTTTCAAAGGTGTCAACCTTTGGGGATGAGAAGACTCTGAAGATGAGAATACATTCATGTAGGATGGGATTTCCTGTGGTCTGTTAATAAGGTGGCCATACTCTATAGGATAGAAATGTTCCCCATCTAGTTATTCATAAATAAAATTAATTTAGACTTCTTTAAGTAATTAGTGATTTCTCCAGCCTCCTGAAGACTCTTTGGCTTCTGTAAACTTCAGATGCTAACACTGTTTGCATGTGTCTGGTGGGGCTGTCCTCTTGCTGAAGGCAAGGTAGGCTCACTGAAGGAAGTGGGGCTGGTCCTCACAAGTTCTCTGGGCTCTGGGTAGCAGGGCATGGTGCACAGGGCTAACACAATGGACAGCTAATCCATCCCTGGTAATCTAGTCCTGGTAATTTACTGCCCCAAATCCAGCCATTATAAATCCCGTGGATCCCGGTTCTGCTGTGACAGACACAGAGACGCCAGGATTTGGAATCTCCTAGATGGCTGCTGGAGTTGGGGACAGGCAGCAGGACCCCAGAAGGCCCTGGAAAGTTGAGGCAAGAGCATGGCTCTGGGACCCTTGATATCCCGTAGTGCTTGAGACTTTTGAGACTAAAGCTTGTGCTGATGGCAATGCACGATTCATGCAAATATTAAAGACTCCTGGAAGGAGGAGCCTAGCGCCTGTCTCCCAAAGAACCTTAGAGCAGATGGATTTGTGAAAGCAGATTTTTGGACAGAGGGAAAGAGCCTGGAAAGTTAATGGAGGTGGGGGGGGGGCATGAGTGCTGAAGGAAGGAGAAGAAGAGCTAGACAAAGGCAGGCTCTGCTTCCTTCCCATTTGGGGGGAGGCTGTGCCTGTTTCATGCTGGCAGTGGATTCTCCCCGTTTGTGTGCATGCACACTGCCGATACCTCGAAAAGGACGAGCCATCGAAAATGGCGGCTTCAGGAAGTTAAACAACTAACAAGCTGGCATATCGATTTACGATGCGATGTGCTTAATGCTGGAGCCGCGGTGGCTTAGTGGTTATGTGTTGGACTGCGATCTGCAAGGCCAGCAGTTTGAAGCCACCAGCTGCTCTGATGGGACTTTCTCGTCCTGTTACCGGAGGCTCTGAAACTCACAAGGGTGGTCCCCTCCTCTTCTCTCGGCTTGCTATGACTCAGCATCACCTCCAATGCAGTGAGTTTGGATTTGGGTTTTTTTTTTTCATGTTTAATGATAGTAAGAGTCATAGAGGTGATTTACTTAAGATGTGTGTGTTGTTTCCTGAGAGTCAGAGGTACGTATTTTGTTCCCATGCTATTCTGATGTTTAGAATTTGAAATTAATTCTACATAAGCTTGGGAGGGGGAATCTAACCTCCGTCTATTTTCTCTTTGCAATAGGGTTACATGATGGAAAATCGAATCTCAGCCTTAAAGTGCGACACGGACGTGTTCGTAACCTTTGAAGGTGACAACGTTGTGATGCTGCAGGTAGGATCCAGGAAATGCTGATTTTTCATCAGCGGCATAACTTTGCAGATCAAACGTTATCGGAAAAGTCTAGAGCATTTTGTGTGCCTGATCTATATCTGGTATCTCTATTCGCCGGGCAGGTGTTTCCCTGTTAGGCACTTGATTCTTGCAGATGTGAAAGGGGAATCAGACCATTTCCCTCCGGGTTGCTCGTTGGAAGCAGGTTGCTCCTGGTGGCGCCAAGGTGAAGCACGTGGCCGCCTGGATGGGAAGGTTGGCGGTTCTCATCCACCCGCAGAAGTGGGGGAGAGAGCGATGGCAGTCTGCCCTGCCCGAGATCCACGGCCCCAGAAGCTGGTCCTTCTCTCCTACCGCCTCGAGGGCCCCCGGGGCTCGGGGTCGGAAGAGACTCCGTGGTGCTGCATTCTCAGTTCGTCGTTGGTGACATTTTGTTGGTGTAAGAGAACGTCTTTTTGTGCTCATTTGGGCACATTTCTCTTCTAGGGAAGCCAGTCCCATTGAATCTGTAATGCCCGGGAGAGGAACGCGCATGTGCGCACACACACCATGAAAAATCAGTCACTAGAGAAAGGCCGTGGGGTCACCTCACGAAGGATCCAGGCAGCGCTCGTCATGGCTCGATGTGACACCGGTTTCTCTCCGGCTCACATGCGCTCGTGCTCAAGAGCGGGTTCACTCGCTGGCACGAGGGGCCATAGCTGACCTCTTGGGGCTTCTCGGTGGCCACAAAGCCGGGGGCTGACATGCCTCTGCTCTCCATCCTGCTCCACCCATTGACCCATTCTGACACCGCCCATTCCTGACGCACCACGGGGCATCTCTACTGGGCTCATCAGTTGTTGCGATGGTCGCATCAGATTCATAGGTAATACTCCCCCTTATGGGGGCTTATTAGGGAAACTCAGAGGTTATCCCAAGTCAGGATGCAGTCACTGGCCCACTGCCACACCCCTCCTCAACCAGCAGCGAAATCTCCCTGCCAGCCTCAGCCTCTCAGCCACGTGGTTCCACGGCCTTCCCAGAGCAGGAGTCCCACCTGTGGTTCTGCCCCACAGGCCCATGGTCTCAGTGCCCCCACCCCAGAGTCTCCACATCTCAGCCTCTGATGCCTCTGCTCTCAGCCTCCGCCGCTTCAGATGGAGATCTGGAAGGTCCTCCTCCAGTGGTCCAGGCTTTCTCTCTCTGCTTCTGCTGCAAAGACGGCCTCCCATCTTTTCCGCCCCAGAGGTCAGAGGGCTGGGTTAAAACTCACCAATCCTCCCTCTTAGTGTTGCCAGCGCCCTGTTTGCATAGGGTGTTGGCAAAGCCTTTGGTGGGCGTTACAGAGACGTGGGTTGAAGAGCCACGTTAGGAAAGGTCGCCCCACCACAGCATGAGTGAGCCTGGGATCTGCGAGGACACAGGGATACTCTCCCATGTTGTTACAGACTCCGTGCTAGTGGGCCAGGCCTGACTCTTGATCTGGAGGATAGTTTCTGAGACGGGAAGTCTTTAGGGAATCAGGCTCCTTCCTCTTGCTCCCTCAGAGCAGCCGATGGGTTTGAACTGCTGACTCTGCTGTTCGCAGTCCAGCAACTAACCCACTGTACCACCGGGGGCTCCTTTGTTGTTAAGGGCTGGATGCGATTCTACTCCTGCCGCTCTGTTTCAAGGTCATGACCCCAGAGACGGCAGAGACGTGCTGCACTCATGCTCCCATCACAGCATTCTTGATTACAGCAATAGATTGGAATCTAAGGATTCCACCACATGCAAACCACTTCATAAACCATATTCTGGACACTCCATGGGGAATCACCTCGCTCTGGAGTCCCTGGCTGGCGCAAATGGTTAATCGAGAGACTATTAACAGGAAGGTTGGCAGATCGAACCCACCCAGAGGTACCCTGGAAGAGAAACCTGATGCACAGGGCTTGTCAAGGGTCCGAAACAACCTGTCGGCCACTGACAATGACAGCAACAGTTTCATACTGATGAAAGAGTTCGTCATAGCAGAAATGAAAAGTGGAAAACATGTTAAGTCAAGTGATATCAAATACACAAAGAATAAAGTCACAATCTTGTGTTTTCCTTTAAACAAAGACTCAGGACTTTCAGTTCCACCAGGTTGGGAAGGCCGCAAGCCTTTCAGGTCTTTCCTCTTACCACCACGAAACCCTGGACATAGGACAACAAACACTCACAGACAGACTCAGAAAGATGGAAAGGGGGAGGGGGGCTTCCTAGGGACCTTCGGGACTCGAGGGAAAACAGGATAGTAAGCAAACATCCTAAACCACCTTCCATAGACTCAGACAAATAAAGCCCCCCAGAAAGTCCATTCCCCGCAGGCGAAAGGCCAGGAAGAGGGCAACCTAACAACTGAAAATCTTTTGGGCAGTCCCCATGATCCATCAGTCAAATTCTGTGGAAAAGCAGCACAACCCCCGGAGGTTCAGAGAGACTCCGGTAATAGATACCGTGTGTGATTGGTAGAGAGACGGACACATGGGTAAATAGAACAGAATAGAGAACTCAGGAAAGACCCATATACAAATATACTCCATTGATTTTCTTGACAAGGTGCAAAAATAATTCAACAGAGAAAACATAGCCTTTTCAACAAACAGTGCTGGCTGGAATTATTG
>PVJH01045326.1:0-12453 GCA_004026705.1 Nesogale talazaci
CAGAGTATTGGAATGTGTAACTAGGTGTATTGTCATCTAATTTTTTAATGGTGCTTTTATCAGTTGAAAATCACAAATTAATGATATGATTATATGAAAGCTAAGGAATGACTGTGCTTTATGCTTTTGAACATATTACTTAACTGAACTGTCTTTATAAGCCTGTTTCTTTTGGGTGAGTAGAAGTCAGCCCTGGCGTGTTCTGTTCAGCCATCCTGGCATTAAACCAGGTTGCATGTACTGCCATTCCTGTTAGACTTCTCTCGGAGTAGTCTCTGTTTTGACAAGATGATCCTGCTAACATTTTAAGGCAGCGAGAGGTATGATTTGCTTCTAGGCTCCCATAGTATTGTGGGAGTGCATGTATCAGTATGGACACTTTCTGGCCTGGGGGATCTTGCCCTTTCTTTGTCAGGCCTTACGACCCCATGTACTCACTCTGGAAGTGGTTCTCTGGATAGAAATTTCATATTGATTTTCTGAGCCATCTTTGCTTTGCTGTCATGCATGATTTCTCCCTGTTCATTCGAGGAAAACCTCTTTTCAACTTGACATTAGCACTACTTCCCCTTATGACGTGTTCCTAAAATGGGCTGCAGGAGAAGAAGACAGGGAAGGTTAACAGCCAGAGCCCAGCCCAGGGAGAGAAAGAGATATTGGATGGGCAAAGGGGGGTGGGGTGAGGGGTGGGGGTGATTGGTGTTCTCTATTTTTTGTGGTTTGTTTCTTTTTCCTCCATAAAATGCAGATGAGGAGGGAGATTCGTTTTGGTTCCAGTATTTCACTCCTTCAGCCCTGATATTGACACCACTTATAGTCTTCATCGTTCTAAATATTATTATTATACCTTTGTTGCTGCCTGCCCTGCTGTTGACACATGATGCACGCTGATCCAGGCTCAATGGAGTGGAATACTGCTGGATTAACACTCTTCCCAGGATTAGTTGCAAATCAGACCGTTACGTTCATAGGCTTTTCTTTAGCGGAGTTTTATTTTTAGGAGACCCGCCCCACGCCAGTCCTGCGTCTAGCCCGTGGTAGTCCGGAAAGGCCACTGGAACCCCTTGAGCCACATAACATAGAAGCCCCATGGATAGACAGTTGACGGCTGCATGTGCGTCACATTGGCTGAGCCCCAACCAGGATCGCCGTAGAGGAAGCCAAGAATTCTCCCAACGAACCCCCTCGTCCATTGTTATTGTCCCCAATGCTTGGTGTGCAGACACTTTCTAGGTGACACTAGACCCGAGGGTTTGTCAGTGATCATACATCCTCCGCAAACAACCCCTTACAATACACTGTCTTTTATTTCCAATTTAGAAATGAAAAAGCTGGAACCTGCAAAAGGTTATCTCATGTAGCCAAAGTCTGTCAGCTAGTATAAAGCAAAACCTAGTTCTGAGCTTAGACTTGGCTGATTCTAGTTAATTTCTCTAGCCACATCAGAGTGCAGAGGTGTTTATTCTGAATAGAGAGAAAGTTTATATTTTACAGTTTTTCTATTAACTACAGCCTTCCTTGAGAATGTTTGCAAACCACAAAATATTAAAAATCTCTGGCCACTTGAAATTTCCTGACATGAAAAAGGTCCACCTTGAAGTGATAGTTCCTCCTCTTACTCGTAACTAGCTGATATGAATACTTTAAAATCTATAATGGTGCATTTGAAATTAATTAAATCACAAGTGCTTCTTCTCACTGCCAATGCCACCTTGTGCTGATTTCTTTGGATAGGGAAGAACACCCCTGTGAGTGGTCCAGGGTTGCATATCTTGATTGGATGAGGAAACCGCATCTTTCATCTTTCTCCAGTGGTCCTTGTGCTGAGCAGCCCAACGCAGAGTGCCCAAACCACCAGGGCGCCGAGATTCTCCTTAGTCAGTGTTTAAATCGCATTCAATATATAGCCATGAAAAAAGTTGCATTTTATAAAAGATCATTTTACTGGGGACTCTTACAACTCTTGTTACAATCCATACATTGATTGTATCAGGCATGGTGATACATATGTTGCCTTCATTCATTTCTAGACATTTACTTTCTATTGAGTCCATGGAATCAGCTCCTTGCTTTTCCCCCATTACTCCCCCCACTTCATAACCCTTGGTAGATTATAAACTTTTATTTTCATATCTTCCCTCTACCCACCATTCTAGTACCCTGTGTTAGTCCAGATAGACTAGAGGAACAAATTTTAGAGACAAGCATATAGATATAAGAAAAGGGTTTATATACAAAAGAAACGTGACACTAAGAAGGCATCCCAATCCAGTCCAGTGCAAAATCGTAAGTCCAATATTAACCCATAGGCCCAAAGTCAGTCTGTAAAGTCTGCTTCCGACTCAGGAAGTCACAGGTCGGTGGGTGCAGAATTCTGGCGCTGGCAGGGGTCTCCCCATGGCTCCTCGCTTCCAGGGCTCAGGTCCATCAACAGCATGCCCCTCCAGCTTCAGAGGTCTGTCTTCATCAGGGCAAAACCGTGTGGTCTCTCCACCGGCTACTCCAGCCTGCCAGCCACCGCCATTCTGTGTTGCCTGTGGTCAATCATCTCTCTAACTAACTTCCAACAACTGGGGAAGATAGCGTCTCATCTTCACGAGGGAAATATCGCAAGATTTCCCAGGAGTCTCAGGTGAAAGCCATGCCCACACAGAGGCCTCATCAACTACTCAATGGCTTTCTCCTGATTAACAGGCCAGACTCCACCCCTACAATTCAATTATAAAATTAACATAAGCACGTGACTGCCACATACCCCCACACTGACCTCTTTCTCCCTTCCCCCAAGTTTTTATGTTGTTCTTACCCCTAGAGAGGGGTGTATAGTTATATGTGGATCATTGTGATTGGTTTATCCTTTCTCCCTTCCACTTCCCAAGCCCCTTATCCCTACCCTTGTGGTAACCCTATTCACACTCCTGTTCCTGGATTCCATGTATCATAATACCCATCTCTTTTCTAGACCTGTGTACCTGCTCCGGTTTAGTCTGAATGGAGAAGCAGTACCAGGATCATGGTACTGTGGGGGAAATTGCATTTCTTTCATTAGTATTTAACCTTGGTGTTTCTTAATTAACACTAAATAATTCATATTACAAAGAAATCAGAATAACTTGACTGTTGTGCTCAGTGAAGTATTTTGCAGTGTCATATGTTAAGACTAGAAAATGGCCCAAGAAGTAAAATTTATATTAACATAAGGTTTCATTTTGTTTCCACATCATAGTCTTTATAGTGTAGGCATTTCAAGTAGAATCACCTGTTTAAGACTTCCTTTTAAAATTAAAACCAAATTGTTATAGAAGCTACATTATGCTCCATTCCCTTACACAATTCTTCTTTCACCAAATATTATAAAATCATTTGTAATATGAACATATTAGTAAAGTGTAAAATTGAACAGCTGAGTACAATTTTGTTAATTAAGGAGTCATTTTCTGTAGTACAAAGGTAAAAAATGCAATATTTCTCATTGCTACAGTTTTTATCACCTGAGTGGCATGCCTAGGGCAGTTTTTGGAGTTTGTGATGGGCCAATTACACCTAATGAGTATGGCTCTGCCACTCTGGCTAACGTGGTTATTTTGGACTTCCAGCAGTGTTTTTGCCAAAGATGTGGGTTATCTTTCCAGGCTTTCCATGATTAGCTCTCTGGGTCCAGGCTGCCAAGTATATTCAGCAGTGAAATTAACTCATTGTAAATGAGCATGCTGTTGGTGACACAGTGACAAGAAGAAATGCCATCACAAGGGTAAACTCTGGTTGTTGGAATACTTCCTCTGCTCTTTTTGAAGTAAACTTCAGGTCTTACTTGGTCCATGTTTCTCACATGAACTTTACTGGGCCAATTCTCAGGGGAGTGAAAGAAGCCCTGATGGCATAGGGGCCTACGCACTGAGCTGTTAACCACAAGATCAGTAGTTCAAAACCGTGAGAGAAAGGCGAGACTGGCTGCATCCCTAATGATTCCTCACTTCAGAACCTCGAAGGAGCAGCTCTTCTGTCCCACAGGGTTGCTGAGTCAGAACTAACTCAGAGGTGGAGAGTTTTTTTTGGACTTTCAGGAATACACTATGGACGTGATTAATCTTTAAAAATACAAATCTAGAGGGCAGTGATGCCCCCAAAACAAACAAAAAATATAAATCTAATCAGCTTATCCTTTTAAAGGAAATGGACATCTATATGTTCATGTAAATTTGTACGTAGCTGAAGAAAGCACATAGAAACTGAGGAAACTCAGATCCGGTAGTCAATTTAATTGAGCCAATCAAATGTATAAGTCTATTTTAGTAGAAGTCGGAACAGTAAGTCATAACCACACTGGAAAACATGGGGGGAGGCGGGGGGACAGGCATTGTCCCTTCTTTTATTTGTGCCAGTAACAGATTAAGTCCATAGTAGGTGTGTATTCCAAATTCTCATTTTTAAAATTTTTTGTTTTGTACTCTATTCTTAGAGTGTATCCACCCAACAGTAATTTAAAGCTAATATTTGATTTGCACAAAATAGTCTTAAGCAATCCAGTAACTTGATGACAAAGCAATTTTTGATTTATTGATTTTAGCATAGTTGACAATTATCTCATTTAAATAATTGGTTATCATAAAAGTACACAATATTTGGGGCTGAGCCCTGGTGGCGTAGTGGTTGTGCGCGGGACTGTGGCCCACTGGGATGGAGGTTCGATTCCAGCTCCATGGAGCAAAGGCTGGGCCTCCTACTCCCATCACCTGAGGGCAGTGATGCCACCCCCCCATAAAAGTACACAAAATTTGTATTACATTAGGAAAGCTACATATCATGTAATTAATGTAAGACACTTAAGTTTTCTGTTAAGAATTAGGAAGGTACTCTTTAACCATGGCTTAACTATGAGGATAATCATATTATAAAATGAAATTGATTAATAGGAAGCAAAGGTCCATTAAGCTTAATATCGAGGAGGGAGGCAATCATAGGTAAAAGGATCCAAAGAATCATGGATGAAAACAAAGAATGCCATGAATAGATAACTGATGAGATTGTTTGATATGGCAAGGATAAAAATTAATCCTTGATATCCATTAATACTTGATTAATACTTGATATCCAAAATAGTACATACACCTACATGAATAAGTAGAAATGCATATAATGTACTAATCTAAATATTTTCCCATTAACTATCAATGTTTTGAGTGATATATTTGTAAAGGATAACAAGTGTCCAAAATTCCCTTAATTGTTTTATTTTATCTTTCAGTCTATTATTTAAAATGGGAGCCTGTTGGTGTAGTAGGTAGGCATTGGGCTGTGATAAACATAGTTAGCAGTTCAAAACCATCAGTAGCACTGCAGGAGAAAGACTGGACTTTCAATTTCCTTAAATATTAGAGTCTCAGAAACACACAGGGGCAGGGCTGCCACTGTACATCACCAATGACTCGATGACAGTGCTTGGTTTGGTGTATTTTAAATTAAACTAGGCTACAGCCTTGGCAGCATAGTGGTTATGTTTTGGGCTACTCGCTGCAAGGTCAGCAGTTTGAAAACACCAGCCAGCTCCAGTACACAAGACTTTCTACTCCTATAAAGAGTCATAATTTTGGAGACTTGGGCTTTTCTATACGGTCCTATATGGTCACTCTGAGTCAGATCTATTGTCTAACTTGTTTCGAGTCAGAAATTTAAACATCCTCCCTTTTTTCATATTTGCTCTCATTCTTGCCCTTGCGTTCTGTCATGAGATTGGAATGCATGTACAAATACACACACATGCACACACACCACACCACACCAATAATAGGAAGCGTAATTTAAATTTCAGATTAAATACAGTCTTTTGTTCTAGTTTTGTTTTCTGAAATATGACTTCATCTCTGCAATAATAGGTATATCATATTAAAAATATCTGAATCGTTCCTTGCTTATTAACAAAATTGCATTTCTTCAAGGCATCATTTCTTATTATTTGATTGTGTGCACTCCATGCATGACTGCATATATAAAAGGTAGAAAACATAACTACATAAATCCAGATACATTAAAGACAAAAATATTTAAGACAGCAAAGAAAGAAAAAAAATTAAACATTTCACACACACACACACACACACACACATATGACCAGTGAAAAGGTGTTGAACTTGATCCAGATTGCTGGAATGAGTCTTGTCTGAGTTTGGACAATGCCCTGAAATTTACTGTTATAGCCCCCTCACTTGAACTCCCCCCTTCTTCCCACAAAGTGTATGAGGTATGGAGGGAAATGGGTCTCACTTGCTAACCTGGAGGAAGCAGGCAGTTCAGTAATTCATTTAGAACCGTGTGTTAAGTACCCAAATTGAGACAGGAGAAAGAAAATAATTTTGCACAATAAAAATGATAATGGAGATGAGAAATAGGGGAACTCTTCATGGTGGACATGATATTGGATAAGGGACTTAAATAAATAAGAATTTGCCTAGGCAAGAGAGACATGTGGGGGAAACCAGTAAATGTCATTGTGGTGCTATTTATTGCAACACAAAATATGTTGGGGAAGAAAAAAAGGACATCAGATCCAAATTGCACTAATCTTCAAATATCTTGATGAGGATGTTAATGAAAACTCTCAGACAACAAAACGGCCTGCAGTATGAGGCTCAGATTCTCCCCAGGGCAATGCCCACACCTGGGCCAATAGAGATATAAGCAGCCCCCGACTGTCTGTGGACTAGAACCCCGTAAAAGGATCAGTGATTTGGGCAGGCAGAAGGAGAGAGGAGAGCTGATAGCCGGCCAGCCCTCGGGACTGTTCCACCGCATCATTTATGAGCGGCCCACAATCATTATTTTGTTTATTTATATTGTGAAATATTGGAAGAGTCTTTAAGAACCCCTCTAATTAGTATTCCTGATAACTTTTGCTTTATGACTTGTTATGATTGTGATTATTTTTGAACTACCTGCTCATCCATAAAGAATCCACTGCTGGAGCGGTAAATGTGAGCTGATGTCAAGTTCAAGGAGAAAGAGAAAGTTGTGAAACTGAGTGAGGTCGTTATTGTATGACACTGCTCGATTTGATTGATGGTGCTTGATTTGATCTGCTTTCTGTATCAGCTCCCAATAAGATGGTTTTGGAAAAATTAATTGATTAACTAAAAGGATCCACTGCTGTGGGGGTTATTAAGTCCAGTGGGCTCTGCTAGCCTGTTAATATCTGCATACACTCACATGAGTCAAGTCAGGGTACCACATGTAATGCTCTGACAAAGGAAATAAAGCCACTTTGAGTAGCCACCTGGTTGCCATGTTTTGTGGACCATAAAAAACACCTTCCCCCCCCCCCAAATGAGGGAAAAACGAGGGTGCATCTTCTGGTCCGAAGGTATGGTACCCCAGAACATTTTAGTGTACTGGTATCATTTGGTTCAGGATATTTTTTTCTTGTTTTCCTGCTCTAAAGACTGTGTCTTATGGTCAGGTGCATCTTATGGTCTGAAAAATACAGTAACCACAAAGAGCATAGGAGAGAAACTAAAAGGACATGTTTAAAATCTAGAAACATGGAATATTTTGTTTGATGTGGATTCTGTTACAAACCTAGAAACGCTTTGTTTGTGTCAGCTGTTTGTGTGTCAGCTATTTGTAATATTCAAGATCACACGCACACACAAACATACACACACACAAGCATGCCAACAGTAAGAACCACTACCTTGGAGATAGAGTGATACAGCGAATTGGGTCAGAAACTATCCAACTTCAAAGGATTTTCTGCACTTGGTTTCCATGGTTAGCTCTGCAGCTGCACTAGGGAATGTGTACATGCTAACCACTTAAAAAGAATGTGGGAAAAAAAGGGAAAAAAATGAATGCAGCATCTTCATTTGACTCAATACAACCACTGATGCTTTCATAAAACAAGACAACCTCAATTGGAAGTGAATGAATTGGAGGAATTCCAGGTACAATGTGACTCCGTGCTGGTGCAAATGATCACCTGTCGTCTATCACCTGAGCTCTATCTCTGTCTTCCCAACATAGGCACTGTCCTATCAGGAAATTTGGCATTCACCACCATCACCTGAAAAGTTAGATGATGTGCTGGAATGGAAAGGTAGTTCTAAAAGCTAAGCTCCCTAGATGGGAATTGGTGTGGCAGTTTTCGGAGGTGAGCAAAATTGAGAATTGAAACATCCAAAGTCAACAAATCTCTATTTAAATCTAAGAGAAGCTGAAGTGGGCATTTTGAGCAAAACAAGGTCAAGGAGATAAAAACATTATCCATTCATACACTGAAGTGCTCACAGTTCCAAGTTGCACTTTAAAATGCTCAAGAAGGGGGGGGGGGGAATCAATGTTTGCGCTGTTGGTACATAGATCTTTCTTTCACCTCTGGAGAAACTCTCTGAGTTTAAAGCCAACCGATTTTGTGAGTTTTACCCTTCAGTCTCTGGGTCACAAACAGCCAAACATTTTTATCTGACAGGTGGTATTCAGGCCAGAAAGGGAAAAAAAATAGAGTTGTTTACAAATGCAGTGCAATGTGGGAAAGAGAGAATATGCATGAAGGATGAGGTGGTGGTTCATATTTGTGATTGTGTTCTTCTATTCACGTTGTTGTTCTAGCTGAGGTCAAACCCCTCAGAAGGACCAGGCTGTGGAATGATGTGAGCCAGACAGGATACAATAAAATGCCCGAAGGCCCTCTCACTTCATTCTTTACATCTACTTCTCTCCAAAGGAAGGGCTGCACCGATGGATTGTTACACTATTGATTGGGCCTTTGGCCAGTCCTGGAACCAAAGAAAGAAATCAAGTCTTAGAAATGTACTGATTACGACCCCCCTCCCCATTTCACCCCCACTCAGTTGGTATTCTTCATATGGTAGATTCTATTACTGATCGTTATTCAGAAATCTTTAACTTTGAAAAGAATTGGACTACTCCCCACCAGGTTAAGTTAAAGGAAAAGTATTTAAAATGAACATTTTGGAATAGTATAGACTCCATGATGGTAAGTATTCTGACAGTTACGTCTTCCTGTTCTAGAATATGGGAACTTTGGGATTCTGACAAACATTGCCTCTTCTCAGAATCTCACAATTCATATACTTTTAATAAGTTTCATTCCTAATTCAAAATCTCAAAGGTGCTTCAGAACTTGCAGTTTCATTACTTACTGGTTTTCTCTTGCTACTGCTTCAACTGGAAGCCTTGTCACTACATTAACTCTGATTTGTGGGTTATGCAAAATAAAAAGAAAGGAGGGAGGGAAGGAAACAAGTCACTATATCTGTAACATTAATTCTTTGTTGAGCTAAAAACAAACTCATTGCCATGTAGTTGGTTGAAGACCCTTAGGGGCCTTATATGACAGAATAGAACTGTCACTGTCCTTGGAGTTTCTGAGCCCGAACTTCCTTATGGGAGTAAAGTCCTGTCTTTCTTCCTCTAGTTGGCTGATGGTTTCGAACTGCTGACCTTTCTGTTAGCAGTTCAATTATACACACTATGCTACGAGAGGTCCTCTTCGGTCTCACGCACTCACGCACTCACTCACTTTCATCAGATGAATTGACTCATAGAGACCCTCTAGGTCTACCCTGTGACTGTAGATCTTTATAGGAGTAGAAAACCCTATCTTTCTTCCCTGGAACAGCTGATGGTTTCAAACTGCTGACTTTGCAGTTAGTAGCCTAACATGTAACTACTAAACCCAGGATTCATCTTTTGAGGGCTGGGGATACTTAATTGAGATTATGTTACAATTCAGATATCATTATGCTATAATCAGAAAAATGTTTTCTTAGAAAATAAGAGTAACGATCCTCTTCTCATTACCTCTTGATATACTTAGGTTCCTGAGAACCCTTAAGATAAAAACGATAATGATGATCACATAATGCACAGGGCTAGACATCATTCTGCAAAAAGCCAAGGAGAGCCTCTACTATTTTGTTAGCATAAAGGATTATTTGAAATTACTTATTAATAGAGTTTTCCTCTTATAATGTTAAGCTTAATGGAATGATTTCTCTGAGGTTCAAGGTCTTTCCTGCAGAACGGAACATCTATCAGGAACTAAGAAAATATCATTGATGCTATAAAGTTTCCCTCAATGTTAACTCACTAAATAATCATAGCAAAGTGGTTGTCCTGAGCTTCTAACTCATGGGTTGGCAGTTACAACCTACCCAGCAGCTCCGTGGGAAAATGGTCTGGTAATCTGCTTCCAGAAAGAGTCCCTCCTAGAGAGCACAGTGAGGAGACAGGTCTGCTTTGTTCCTGAAGGTTGCTAACAGTGAAAACCAGGTGAAGAGAACCTCACATCCGCAGCCCATTGTTCCTCTAACATAAATCACAGCGTTCCGTGGGAACTCAGCAGAATTGTGAAGGCTTTTTTAAAATAAAAACTGTACTACATCCATATTTGGCATAATCATCGGAATTTCCCAGAAGGTAAAATGTAGATCGGACGGTGGTGAAGGGTGGATTTGATTACTCTGAGTTGCACAGAGAAATCTCACAGGACTTCTAACGTGGCATGAATTTAGCTTATTTATGCAAAATGTCTTCATGGATGCTTGGGAAGCGGGAGTGAACACAACGGAGAACAGAAAAAAATTGAAACCAAATTTGTTTTAAACAAATTCAGAGACGGCACTAAATATTTTGATGCCCAGCAAGGGCCAAATGAAAAAGAAGAAATTAACATAAGCATTCTTAGGAATTCAGGCTGTGGTCAGGGGACATTCAAATGACTTTTGAAAAATCGGCAAGTAAACAACCTCTCCAGTGTAAGTCATTCCAGATCTGCATCAATCAAAAATAAAAATATCCCTGGGCAGGCGCAAATAAAGCAAGTACCTGCAGGAGAAAAGTGTTCAGATAAATCCCCATCAAGGATCAGGAAGAAAAAAAAAAAAAGACATAACACAGGAAGGGCAGGAAGAGGTTTGCCACATCATTTCATCAGCCAGCAGCAAAGCATCTCGGGGTTCTCTTAAAAAAATAAATAAAAATAAAACTCATGACCATTGAATCAATGCCAACTGATAGTGTCCCTGTAGGACAGGGTAGCGCTGCCCCTGGGAGTTTTCAAGTTTCCTTTATAGGTGCAGAAAGTGCTCTTTCTCCTGCAAGACAGCTGGTGGTTTTGAATTGTTGATCTTCTATATTGCAGCCCAATAGATAACCCCCTCCGCCATCAGCAAGTGAATAAATGAACAGGATTCAGGGAGCGTCAAATTAGCGCGCCCCCCCCCCCATTCCTGATTCTCCCCTCGTATTCTATCTGACCAAGACGCTTCGGTCAGAGGACAGCCTGCCTGCTTATAATGTGCTTTAAAAATAGAATCTTTGTTGAAAATCTTACCTTTGACTTCACAAATTGCTTAAAGATTGAAGTTTGGAGCAGGATTCTATACCATCAAGCACCACCCCTCTCGTCGCCGATAGACCTCACCTAAATGTAGAAACACTTGGGCACCGTTCAAGGAGAACGTCAAAATTTGTCAAGTGAGTTTTTCCAAAGAACTACAAGGGCTTTGTGCCTATCATCTCAAATAGCACAGACATTTAAGGTTGGAGGCTCCTGTATTCCACAGGTGCCTCCCAAGAAAGGCCTGGTGATCTCCGTCCACAGAGTCTGCCATTGAAAACTATAGAGCTCTCCTCTGACATCCATGGGGTGTCATGAGGCAGCATTCACTTGTGGAAACTGTGAGCATCGTCATTGTTGTTTGGGGTTAGCGTTTCATCAAGTGCTACAATGTCAGTCTTCAGGTCGCAGGTCAGCTTCATTTTAGATTAGTGGTTTGTTGCTAATGATTTTTATAGAGCTGATATTCCTCCCATCCTGAAATAGTGTCTATTATTATTGTTACCACCATTATTAGAAAACATGGAAAATGGTGAACACAACTTCTACCTCCAGCAGCTGAATCTTGGGAAATGAACCTAGCCACTCTGCACTTTGTTTTAGACGCTTTAAAATAGAGATGAAAAGCAGCGACCTCATAGTACAACAGGGATGAAAGGAAATAATGCAAGTATTTACAGTATATCTGGCCTGTGGTGTGAAATCTCTTCTGTCTGTTGCTGTGCGGGTGTTGCATCACAAGTGAAGGACTGCATTCTCTTACTTACGGACCTTTGTCCACCTCACTCTAGTGTTCCACTTTCCACACAAGGCATCCTTTTTCCGTACTGGTGCTTTTAAGCATATTTTTTTAAGGGAAAATAAGGTGTTTCTTCAAAAGGTATGAATCTGTAATATATCCCTTCTAACTACATTCAAAGCCTCCAAATGACTGTGAACTAAGAGTATAAATTAGATGGGCGTGAGGCAGTGACAAAGAGAGGCAGATGGCAGGTCCTTAGCATTTTCCATACAGTGTAACAACTAAAAATAGATTTAATATATTCATGTAATAAAAATATTCATATGTTCTTATCAGATGCTTTTATGAAAAGACAACA
>PVJH01045327.1:0-12457 GCA_004026705.1 Nesogale talazaci
ATATTTAGGGTTATTCCAGGGGAGGTTAGGGGCAATGGAGAGGTAATATGGATGAGCACAAGAAAGAAGAGCATGTTCTAAAAATGAAGACTGTTTGTGGTGAAGAGCACACAATTCTCTTTTAACATGACAAAGCTATTGAATTGTGTGCTTTATGAATTATATGCCAATAAAACCTTTATTTACAAAAAGAACCCTCTTTGCCTTCTTTTCCTTCTAGAACAGCTCCTCTAATTATAACCCTAATAGTGGGCATTCTTGGAACCAAGACTGAGCCCTAGGTATCCCCCTTTACAAAATTAAATGATTCAGGGGAGTGAGATGGGGTTTCCTTGATTTGTGAGACTTAAAATACCCAGCTCAAAGGGAACAGACAGGAATGCAAAATAAAAACCAACCGACCTCCCAAAACTAAAAAAACAACTCAATCTGATCTGGTGTCATTTCTGGTGTCATTTTTGTCCTAGCTCAAAACATGACTTTCTACTTTTCTAAATGAATGGATTGTCTGAAGTATTTGGTCTAGAACTTTTGGGCTCCATATTGGGCTGTTAGCATGTAGGCTGGCGTCTTCAATGCATCAGCTATTCAGAACGAGAAAAATGAGGCTCTCTACTCCAGCAAAGATTTATATACTCAGCAAACCCCACGGAACAATCCTACTCTGATCAAAAGGGCCACTATAAATCAGAAGCAACCCAATGACAGTGGTTTGGGTACACACACCACTGCCACCACCACCAGCACCACCACTCCCACATGAGGGTGTTTCACCAGCTTTGTGGGGAAATTTCACTTGGTTTTTAATATTTTTCTGCACTCTTTGCCATTGAGGATTTTTGGTTGTTGTGTTGCTGTTTTATTTTTGGAATTTGAATGCTTGCCTGCATATGAAATCCAGGATTGATAACTGTATAGTGAAAGCAGCTGGATATTTAGGGTTATTCTAGGCGAGGTTAGGGGAGATGGAGAGGTCATACTGATGAGCACAAGAAAGAAGAGCATGTTCTAAAAAAGAAAAATTTTGTGGTGAAGAGTGCACAATTCTCTTTTAATATGATCAAACTATTGAACGGTCTGCTCATTTTTCATTCCATTTTGTCACAAGCTATTTGAAGCCTCCTCACAGCCTCATGATAGATAGATAGATAGATAAACATATAGTTTTCTCTATCTTTATTAATATGAAAAGTTGGAAGGAATGAAAAGGGGGAAATGGTCCTAGTAAAAAATAAAAGAGAACTACAATAGCCGCAAACTGAATTCAGTGGGAAAAAAGGCTCAATGTTGTTTCAGGCTATTTCAGTGAGAGATCCCTGCACAAATCACTAAATATCATGTCTCATGATTATAAATCCTTCTCTTTAGGAATCAGGGAGGGATAGGGAAAAACCCTGCTTTTGGAAAGGGGGGGGGGGATTCAGTGTCTAAACTGAGAAAGAAACAAAAGCAAGGGAGAACACAAGTACATGTTTAGTGGAGTAAGAGTGGTGCAGTAGTAGAATTCTTGCCTCCTGCGTGCCCCAAAGGCGTCCTACTTATGTGCTGGGCAGCTAGCCAAAAGGTCAGTAGTTTGGCACAGCCACTCTATGGGAGAAAGAACAGACTTTCTTCTCTTGTACAAATTTTACCCGATCCTCCAGGCTCACTGTGAATTGGAATCGACACCATGGCAGTGAGTTTTGAGATTTGGTATGAGAGACCTAGGTTGCCATCTTGCTCAAGGCAAGCCCCAGGAGGAAGAGACCACTTATCTGTTGGTGGATACTCCTGTGTTTCATTGGCGCCTCCATTCTAAATTAGAAAGATTGATTGGGTGATTTGCTCCAAAACAAACAAAGTTAGGCAATGAAAACTTATGTATCAAGACAGTCTTATCTCTGTGTGCCTGGGTTGCCCATGAGTTAAGAGGCAACGAACAAATACTTGGGAAATGAAACTCTGCTTGCTCCACAAGGCAAACCTTTTCTCTAATGTTTCTCGAAGACTCTCAGAAAAATTGACAGTGTCTACCAATGCATGGAGCTCTTGTAAATTAGAAATAGTACAGAGTTAAGCTTCACAGTTGTTGCAGTCAGAGACGCCAGTATGCTGCTCAACCAATGGATTGTTGACCATCTGCTGCGTCCAGGCTGGTAAGGGGGAGGCAGGCATCAAGTCAGTTTTCTCTCCCATGTGGCGGAGTAGAACTGCTTCGAAGGGTTTTCTAGACTGTATAATCTTTAGGGAAGCGGTTCCCTGGGTCTTTCTCCCACAAAGACTCTGAGTGAGTGTGAACTGCCGAGTTTTCAGGTAACAGCCAAGCACTTCACTGCTGTACCACTAGGACTCCTATTGAAGATGAAGAGAAGAACAAAGCCTGCTCACTTCCCTGAGAGAAGGCCCTACAAGTTGCAAGGTCATCGTATGTGTCGGTGGGATGTAACCACTCCTTAAAACAAGATTCTTAGATTAAAAGTTAAGCTGCCCATCCTGCTACTTTTTAGAATACTAAAAATCCAGTGGTAGGAACTAATATCACATACTTAGCATGATCATAATCAATCAGTTTCATTAGACATGATTAACTCTCAACCTATCTTGGGTTTCCTGAAGTTTGGAGAAATTGAGTTGGCAGTCCCTTTTGCCTAATAAACACCAGCTCTCTACCCAGTTTAGGGTCTGATGGTAGTGGTTACAAATGGGCTGTTAGCCACAAGGGTCACAGTTCAAAACCATCAGTTGCTCTGAGGGAGGCAGACGGCACTTTCTCCTCTTGTAAAGAGTGTTACAGTCTTGGAGAATCACAGGGGGTTTTACCCTGTTCTACAGGGCTGCTCTCAGTAGGCATCAACTCAATTGCAGTGAGTTTTGTGAGTGAGATCACACACACACACGGTACCTTTAAGTCTGGCTCACAGATCCACCCATCAACATTTTTTAATCTAGAGTCAGACAGTGTAGTGTGTATTGCTCAACAAAATTCACATGACTGTGATGTTTAAAATGAATCGGTGATGGTTCATTGATCTGTTGAGGATTCTTGAAGTAGAAGAGCTTTTTTACTTAGGAAATCTGGGAGGAAATACCAAGAACTCAAACAGGCATTGACCATGTTGGAGCCTGAAAATAACTGCAAGGATGTCAAGTGTTCCACCCTACATGTCTTCAGGGCAGGGTTGAAACAAATTCTCACTGAACCTAGAAATGAATCATCTGCTTTTATGAGTTTCCCCCACAGCCTACTGAGTAGCAGGCTGATATTATAAGACTTGAATTTTGCAGAAACATGGGTCATTTTTTAAGATGCTTTCAACACTGGAGTCAAAGTGGAAAAAAACAACACAATCAGCTATTCAGTTATAGCCAATCACTTAATCTATTGTGGAAATGAGATACAGACCACTTTTCTTATATTGTAGTTAAAAATTCCTCTCAGATAAGTATCATGTCTCATTGCACAGGGAAAAATGACTGTCAACGACCTTGTTAAAAGCAAAAACATCACTTTGAGGACTAAGGTGCACCTGACCTCAGCCATGGTATTTTCAACCTCCTCACCTGCATGTGAAAATTGCACACTGACTGTGGAAGGTTAGAGGAGAATTGATGCCTCTGAATTAATGAGCTGAGGAAAGAATATGGAATGTACCAGGGACTGTCAGGAGAATGAACTTTTCTATCACGAAGGAAGTACAGCCAGAATGCTCCTTCGAAGGGAGGATGGTGAAACTTTGTCTCACAGTCTTTGAACATGTTATCAGGAAGCAATCGCTCCCTAGAGAAGGGCTTCATGGTTGGTGGAGGGTCCACAAAAAAAAAGCACCCAATATGATGGATCAACTCAGGAGCTGCAGAAAGGGGTTCAAACAATGGCCATGGTGAGGATGGCTCAGGACTGAGAAATGTTCTATTGTGTTGTGCATGGGGTCCTCAGAACCAAACCAAAGGCACCTAACAGCAATAACATATAAGTAGCACAAATATTTAAATTTCCTTCCAATTCCAAATCTGAATGCATTCACTGAATTAATTAATTAGTATGAATTAACTCATCTGTACATTCACACCTTCATTTCACAAACATTTGCTCCTCATGGTCTATGACAAGTGCATCAATCTCCTTTACCTTGGAAGCTCTGATGTTCTTCTCGGCACAACATGACCAACTGTCTTCTGACTAACTTGGAACAGCTAAGTCATGAATGTCAAAGAGACTTCCGGACCATGCACTGTTTAGGCTAAATTGTGAAGGCTGAATTGTTAGTGAGGCATTGACATCAGAAAAGGATTCCAAGAAGAGGGAACAGCACATAGACACATAGACACAATCTGGAAATAAACAGGAGAGAGTTCAAATATAGCAGATGCTTTGTAGGACTTGAATAAAAACATGCAGCAATTATGAAAAAATGTTCAGAGTTTTAGTTCTATCCTGAAAGCAATGGCAAGTCGCTCTGGGGACTTCAGTCATTTCCTTAAAAATAATGTATATGAACAACATGAATCACAGTTCTCTTTGTCCTGAGACTTGAAAAAGTAGAGGATAGTATTTGGCTGCCCTCCTTGGACTGCTCTGATCAGAATAGAAGGTCCAGACACACAGAGAAAAAAGGCAAAAATGTAAAATAAATTTCAGCATTATACAAATTAAATCTAAAATCACAAACCTACATTTCCTTAAACCCACCAGAATGGCTAAGATGCAAAAGATGAGTAGTAACTAGTTTTGAGAAGTACATGGAGTAACGCAAACTTTCATAAAATTTAGGAGTATCTATGGCAAAAATATTTATTTGGAAAAACATATTGGTAGCAATGATTAATGCCGAAGATATGCTTAGTTTTAAAATAAGTCTTCTTTTCCTTCAGTATATGTCCAAGAGAAATGTTTGCCAAGAAGCATGTACAAAAATGTAGCCCAGGAATGACTAGCAACCACATATGGGAAATAATACAAACACCCATTAGCAATATAATATATTTTTAAAATGTGAAGCATTCACCCAATAAAATGCCATCGAGCCATGTAAGAATGAAAAGAAAATGCAACCACAAACAATAGAGATGAACCTCACAAATATAGCGCTATACTTAAGAAGCCAAAGCTTGAGTAAAAAGTATGATTCCATTTATAAGAAGTTCAAAAAGCCATAGAAAAAATCCACAGTATCAGAAAACAGACTGTGGTTGTTCCAGGGAGGTAGTGACAGAGAGAGGCATGAGGGAACCTTCTGTAATGCTGGGAATGTTCTATTTCTTAACTTCGGTGCTTATTACGTGGGTGTGCTCCTCTTGCAAAAACTCATCAAGGTGTCTATTTATAATTGTGTGCTTTTCTATATGCTTATTATATTGCAGTAAAAGAAAGTTTTTTTAAAATGAAAGGCAGAAAAGAAGAAAAGAAAACCAAAGCTACATGTGAATTTTGCTCAAGCATAGGAAAGATGGTGGAAATGGTGGTGCCTGCAGGGCCAGACAGGAATTCTTCTGTTGGGCATAGAGGTGCTGTGAGTTGGCACTGATTGGACAGTATCTGTGGTAGTCATGTGCTTATGTTAATTTGATGATTGAGATGTAGGGGTGGAGTCTATCCTGTTAATCTGGAGATAGCCATTGAGTAGTCAATGAGGCCTCTGTGTGAGCATGGCTTTCTCCTGATATGTCTGGGAAATCTTGCGATATTTCCCTCGTGAAGATGAGAAGTTGTTGGAAGTTAGTCTGAGAGATAATGAATAATGGACAAGACAAGATGGCAGCATCTGAGTAGCTGGAGAAGCCACACGGCTTTGCCCTGATGGAGACAGACCTCTGAAGCTGGAGAGGCTATATGGAGACTCCTGCCAGTGATGAATTGCTTCTGCCACCACTGGATGCTGTTGATGAACCCTGCGGCCTGGAAGCAATGAGCTATGGGGAGACCCCTGCCAGTGCCGGGATTCTGTACCCACTGACCTGTGACTTCATGAGTTGAAAGGAGACTTTGTAGACTGATAACAGGCATATGGGTTAATATCAGACTTATGACTTTGAACTGGACTGGGCTGGGATGCTTTCTCAATGTCCCATTCCTCTTGTATATAAACCTTTTCCTAATATCCATATGCGTGTCTATGAAATTTGTTCCTCTAGCCTACCCGGTCTAACACAATATCTGACAGCAGCAACACAAGTGAGAAAGCCAAGTTACTTTTTCTGTGGGGAGAGGCTATTCGTGCTAAGGTAGAAACAGGCAGCCAATTTCCAGACGTTTTTTGGAAGTCCTGTGTGGAATTTTTAATATTTGTACCTATTGATCTTGTAAGCTGACACTGAGTTGGTTTGACATACCTTAGTCTTCACAGTGGCAACCTTGCTTCTAAAAATGTTAACGAGGTCTTGTGGCGCAGATTTACCCAACGCACTGCAACACTTCATCTCTTGACTACTGTTCCCGTGAGAATTGATTGGGGATCCAAGCAAGACCAAATTCTTGACAATTCCAATCTTTTCTCCATTTATCGTGTTACCTATAGGTCCACTTGTGTGGATTTTGCTTTCCTTTACACTGAGTTACACGGAAGGCTGCAAGAGCAACATCTTCATCAGCAAGCGCCTCAAGTCCTCCTCACTTTCAGCAAGCAAGTTTGTGTCGTCTGCGTTTCACCGGCTGTTAATTCTGATGTCAATCTTTCAATCCTGAGTTTGTGTTCTTCTTACTGTCTCAGGGGTCTTCAAACTGTGGCCCGCAGACCACATGCAGCCCACCGAGGACATTTATCTGACCCACCAGGTGTTTTTGCCACCGCTACTGCCCTGCTTAGCAGCCGACTCATCCTGGGTCTGCAGTGAATTTGTTCATAGTTTTTTTGCGTGTGTTTTTTTTATACTATAGTTCAGCCCTCCAATGGTCTGAGGGACAGTGAAGTGGACTCCTGTTTAAAAAGTTTGAGGACCCCTGGTAGCTTCTTGGTTTATTTGTTCAGCAGACAGATTGAATAAGTATGAAAAAAGGCTAAAACTCCGATGCACACCTTTTCTGCCAATACATCATTCCCTTATTCTGTTCACAGAGATGCTTCTGGATCCAGTTGCAGGTTCCACAGGAGTACAGTGAAGTAAAGGGTCCAAGAGTGTGACTGTTTGCAGTTTCCAGCCAATTTTAATGCTCTGCCATTTGTTGACAAATCCATCTTCCCTATCTTATTTGAGCAGTCACCGGGCAAAATGGCATTATCAGAACCTGGAGATGGAGTACTCTGCCCTGGGGCACAGAATGATCCAACCACAAAGATCCATGGGAACCCTCCTGTTTATCCAAGCTCTTAAAAACACAAGATGAATCTTTGTTTGAGCTCTTATCTGTCTGGTACTGCTTTTGCTGCTCTCTTGATTCTGTAGTCAAAAGAGGGAAGTCTCCTCTCTCTTCTCTCTCTCTCTCTTTTCTCTCTGCTTCTATCTGCCAGCTCCTTTCCCCACCTGCTTATTCTCTGCAATAAATGGCAGCCAGTGAGTCTGAAGGTGAATTTATAGACTGGTATCAGACATATGAGCTAATATTGAATTTACAGACTTGCTCCGAACTGGACTAGGATAGTTTCTTAATATACCGTTGCTTTTTATATAAAGCTCTTTCATACACATGACTGTCAATGAATTTGTTTCTCTAGTCAACACAGACTAGCACACTGTGCATCAGGTTTTCAGAGGCTACTTCCTCCAAAGTAGACTGCTTATCTTTCTTTATAGTCTGTTCTCAGTCTGTAAGCTCTGTCGAAAGCTGTCCACTCTGGACTCTGTTAGTCTTGAAATACCAGTGGTACAGCTTCCAGAATGGCAGCAATACAGTGTGACAAACTGACAGACAAGTGCATAGCATGGAAACATTGTCAGATACTGAAGGTCTACTGAATGGAAATGACATCCTCAGAGATTGTGGTGCCAGAGGTTGGAGCCCTTGGGTTGGAAAGCTCTGGAAATGTGCTGAATTGACAATAGTGATGTGAATGCAGTGATTTTTTTTCTCAAGCGCCCAATTCAAATGCATCAAATTTTACCTAAGTATAAGACTGCTTTTCTTGTCTCTAATAATAGGATTGTTGTCAGGTGCCATTGAGTTGGTTCAGATCCCTAGCAACCCGATGCATGACAGAAGGAAACATTACCCAGTCCGGCAGCATCTTCACAAATGTTCCTTTGCTTAAGCCCATTGTTGCAGCCAGTGTCGATGTCAACCTCTCTTCTTGAGGCCATCCTTTCTTTCCTTTCTCTTCTATTTCACCAGGTTGGCCAGAGAATAGACTCTCCTGACAACATGTCCAAAGAAAATAAGATGAAATCTGGCCATCAAACACAATATGGAGCACTGTGTCCATACTTACTCCATATGGTTTTCTTTGCCAGGGGATGGCACAATTAAGAGGATGGCATAGCATTTGCTGTCAAAAAAGGACATGTCAAGGTGTCTCTTGAAATACAATGCTGCCTGTGATAGGATCATTTCGATTTGCCTTCAAGGAAATCCAATCAATACAACTATTATTCAAATTTATGTGCCAACACTAGAGATGAAGAAATTGAAGAACTCGATTGTCTTATTGCCAATTATTTTTGGACATTAGAATGCAAAGGTTTGAAACAATGAGGAAAGAGCAGTAGTTGGAAAATATGGTCTTTGTGGTAGAAAGAAAGCTAGAGATGCATGATAGAATATTCTGATATCGATGACATGTTTGTATCATGTACAGTGATACAGCAACACAAATTGTGACTATACACCTGCATTTCTCTAGATGGAATCCACAAGAACTAAATTGACAACGTCTGTGGGAAGAGATGAAAGAGAAGCTCCATATCAGCAGCTAAAACCAGGTCAGGGGCTAACCGTGGAAGAGATCACCAATTGTTCATATGTAAATTCAGGTTGAAACTGAAAGAAGCAAGCCCATCAGAGCCAAAGTATAAGACTACAATATCCCACCTGAATTTCCAGAGCATCTCAAAAACAGATTTGCCATGTTGTACACTAATGACAGAAGACCTGATGAGCCATGAGAGGACATGAAGAACATCATTCAAGAGAAAAGCCAAAGGCCATTAAAAAGACAGGAAGGAAAGAAAAGTTCAAAATATGAGAAGAGATGCTGAAACGTGCTCTTTATTATTGAGTTGTGTGGCAGTCACCTAATCAGGCATCGATTTGAGAATTAAGAGTGCAGGGATGGAGTCTAGTCTGTCAATCTGGAGAAAGCCAATGAGACCTGTGTGGGCATGGCTTTCTCCAAAGAATTCTGGGAATATGGCCATATTTTCTCCTCGGAGGTAAGAGATTCACTACTTAGTGTCTTGGAGATGCTTCACTGACAAAATACAGGGCTGACTCCCGGTGAGACCCCTTGGAGGAGAAGCCATATGGGCTTACCCTGATGGAACCTGAAGTCATAAAAGCCATGTAGAGACTCCTACCAGTGCTGAGATGCTTGAGAAGTCACAGAGAGGTTCTTGCCAGCGCTGAGATGCTTAAAGGCCTTGGATCCTTTCTTACCCACTGGCCTGTGATTGTCCTGCATTTGAAATCATTGCATGTGCCTCGTGAGTCTGAAGAAGACTTTATAGACTGATTTCAGACATGTGGGATAATATCAGACGTATGACCTTGGACTGGACTGGTTGGGATGCTTTCTCAATGTTTCATTCCTCTTAAATACAAACTACCCCCTAATATACATATGTGTACTTATGAATTTGTTTCTCTAGTCTACTTGGACTAACACAAGTAGCTAAGCTACTTGGAAGACATGATGAAATCTAGGCGCTGAATAGAAAATATCCAAGGGCAGCTCAAAAAGACAAAATAAAATAACGAAAGATACAAAGAAAACCAAAGGGAAGAATGACAGCATGTCTTGGGCTGTGAGAACTCAAGGAAAAAAAATCCAAGCCTCAAGTGGCAATCTTGAAAGATTCTGTGGGCAAAACATTGAATGATGCAGGAAGCATCAAAAGGAGATTGAAAGAATACATAGAGACACTGTACCGAAAAGAATGAGTCACCACTCCACCCATTTCAAGAGGTAACATACGAACAAGAACCAGTGGTGCTGAATAAAGAAGGTCAAGCATGAACCAAAACAAGGCACCAGGAATAGCTGGACTACCAATGAAAATGTTTCAACAAACTGATGAAGCCCCGGAAGCACTCATTCATCTACACACAAAAATGGAAGCGAGCTACTCGGCCAGATTGACGGTAAGAGGTCTACATTTGTACTCATTCCAAAGAAAGGTGACCTAACAGAATGCTCAAATCATAGATCGGTATTGTTGGTGCTTTGTGCAACTTTGATTTTCTTGAAGATCATCCGGCAACAGTTGCAGCGGGACATTGACATGGAGGAAACCGCCAGCGGCTTAGGCCTGATTCAACAAAGGACACAGATCAAGAGATAACACTGTCGATGTCAGATGGTGCCAACCCAACACCTGCCCAAAGCTGAAGACCACAAAGCAGAGATCAGACATGCCTCTCTACCTTCGGACCTTCTTTTCCCCTACTCCTCCCCCAACATCCTACTTCTCTTTGGTAATCTATTGCAAGGGCCACACAGAATTAACAGACAAGACTCATGGTGATGAGGTTCATTACAGAAGGTGACAGGCTACGAAGTGGTAAGCACACAGTCTTTTTTGTTGTTTGTTTGTTCATGTGGAACTAACCTGTATGTCACAAAAGAATCCAAGTCGTTTTCATATTTGCTCTTCCTCCTTTTATAGCTACTCAGACCAATGTTTAGATCTGATGGGTAAGGATTTTGAAGGTTCCTTTTAAAGGTGTGACCTTCCTCTCTCTGTCTTAAAATTTAACTTTGCTTATTTTTATTATTAGTTGGGATTTAGTACACATAACACAACATCCCAAATTTCAATCACATCAAATAGCATGAACAACTGCTACCACATCAATTTCCGAACATTCTTTTCTATACAGACCTCTTAACATCTTCTCTATTTTATCCTCCTTCCCGAAACTCCTTATTCTACTTGCTGACCCTCTAGGTGCATCGATTCTAGGTTTCATATACTGAAAAACAGAGAAGCATATAACAGAGACGCTTCAAGAGAGTGACTGTCATTGACGTAAGGTCTCTAAGAGATATTATAATATGAATGAAAAAGAACCAAAGAAAACAATATAAGCCAAATATACAGAAAATTCTGGAAACCAGGTTAGGTCCAGCCTGCATCATAGGGGGATCTACTAACAGTAGTTTTAACTGTTCAGGTCAGATTTATACCTTTGATCTTCTATACGCTTCTCTTCCAAAGACTCTGCTTAGTGATCACTTTCCTTCTTTCCCTCTTATTTGTGCATATATATATATATATATATATATATATATAAAATTTTCTTCGCTCTTTTGTGAAATACAATACTGTGGCCATTACATAATTTCTTGTCAACTTAAAGATACACATTATAATCCAGAGCCACTGCCATTGGATTCACATGACTCCACACCCACTGGCCTGTGGTCTTTCTGCATTCTGCATCATTGCATGTGGTTAGGTAAGTCTGTAAAGGGACATATGGACTAGTATCAGACTTATGAACTCAAATTGGACTTCTGGACTTGATCTGGACTATGCTGGGACATTTGCCTGATAAAATTACTTCTTGATATAAAACTTTTTCTTACATATACATGTGTCACTGGATTTGTTTCTCTATTCAACCAAGCCTAACACAAAATAAGATATAGTCCTTTCATCTGCTGTTCAGTCAAGGCAAACCAGCCTCTAACAATTGAAAGGTCAGTAGGCACAATTATACAGCAATAATATATAAAGATTATAGTAAAGTCATAGTGCACAGGAAAGATCGGAGAGAGAATAAAATAAATGGGTCTGACACATTTTATGGTAGCATGCTTACCTCAGTCCCACTTGATGGTCCACATGAAGGTGGGAGAAGTGAGAAGGAATCTTTACTGTCTTGGAATATTTATAGGTAGCCATAAGACATGCATATTCAGTAGTTACATACATCTCAAGGTGAATGGAAGCTACAGTAAGGTCCCTGAGCTCACCTAGTACTTGCATTGGGGAAAGAGATAGCAACTGGATGTCTGTTTCTGTAGGGAGATAAAATCAACCATGTGCTCACTTTAAGGCAGCATAGCTACTGGGGAAGGATCTGTGGGAATGAAAGTCAAAGCAGGATAATGTACTTGGACTTTATTTCTAACTTACTCAAACTGGGGGCTTTCCTACCAAGGAATACTAGCTTTCCAGATTCCCTCTGTTAGAGAGCAGAGCCCTTGTCATATTTCCCTCCGTGCTAGTTTCCCACACTTTTTTATCTCTTCTCAGCTAGCATCCAACATGGTCTCATCTTCAGTCTCTCAGCCAATGGTCACTTGACCTCTGCCTTAGTCAGTGGACCTGGGAACTAGCCACTCTGCCTTAGTCTCAGCATTGCCTTTGGTCTCAGCCTAGCTTT
>PVJH01045328.1:0-12457 GCA_004026705.1 Nesogale talazaci
GGGGGGGGGGGGGGCAGGCCCTGGGGGGAGAAGCCCCAGTCCCCAAGCCAGCTTTTTAAACTATTTTGATTCCCTCCCTCACCGTCTTCTTTGCTTTACTCCTCACTTCCTGTTTCCAACTTCCCTCCACCCCTACCCCGCCCCCACCACAGGGCCACAGGAAAGGGGAACAGGCTTTTTCTGTGTGTGTGCGTTGAGGGTGTTGAGGAGATTGCCCCACCCACAGACACTGCGGGGTGAAAGGAGGTGGGAGGGGTCAGAGACCCCTGCGAGGGATGCCTGAAGAGGAGGGGCCATTTTTCCTCCACTGCAGAGGGGAGGGGGAGAGCCTTAGAGAAGAGGGAGGAATCTTCCAGGGGGCTAGCTGATGGCCAGAAGTAGGAAGACACAAAACGCCTCCAACTCACTGGATTCTAACTCAGAGAGTCCCTGCTTCTGGGCCAGAAGTCCAAAGGAAGAGGAGGGAGGGAAGGAGGGAGGGAGGGAGAAGGAGAGAGAGAGAGAGAGAGAGAGAGAGAACCGAGAAGACTGAGCAGGGTTGGCTGTCTTTCAGCCCTCTGACCAAGCCCCCTGCCCTCAGCACCTCTGTTGTCCCCTACTCCCAGACACCCCCTTCCTCATTTAAATGCAGCCGATGTCACTCCAACAGACAGCCCTCATCAGCTGCAGCGTTCACTGCTTTCTGTGCAGGCCGGTTTGTTTCTGGCTGGGGTGTCTGCTGGGCAGAGGTTCTGCGGGTCTAGTTCACCACGGTGCCTGGGACAGAGCCTACCTACCAGAAGCCTCCATGCACCAGACTGCCACGCCCGGAGGAAGCTCTGTGACTCACCGGCTGGTCGGTGGCCTCTGCCAGCAAGTCGCCCTGGGAGAGGGACCTTCCACTGGGTCCTGCTTGGCTGGGCCCTAAATTGGCAGCACTGACACTTCGGCAGATTTTGAGGGGCAGAGGCGGTGGCGGTTCCTCGGATGCCTGGGGCAGGGTCAGCTCCTCCAGTGAACCCAGACACCTCGACTCTGTCCCTGAAAACAGAGAAATGGTGTGAGGGGTGGGGAGGGGTGGGGGGATGCAGGTAATCAGAGGCATAGCCTTGGCTCAGGGTCCCCCTCTCAGAGGCCCATTGGAAAGACCCAGATGGAGGGAGGCGGTCAGGCTGATGTCAGTGATATCAGGAGAGGTTTGGATGAGGAGGCGATGGTGGGATGGAGACCCTGGGACTGTGGGGGTGGAGAAGGTGGGGAGGGGTTGTCTAGAAGAAACTAAGAGAAAGGGGTCAGCAGAAGTTCAGGGGAGGGAATTCTCCCTAGTGATTCAGTGGTTGCCGGTGGGGGGGCAGCGGCCGGGCTACTCACCAGGGCCCCAGTGGGCTTGGGTGGCTGGGGTGGGCGTTGGGCTCTGAGGAGGGGTCACTTCCTCGGCCACGTAGGCAGCAGGGACGAAGATGGGTCGAGAGTCCGAAGGTGCTCCCAGCCGCCTTGCTAGCCACCAGTCTGAATTGGTCTTTCGAAGCAGGAGGAACCTGTCCCCTTCGGCCAGAGACACCTGCTGGCCATCGGTCCCCGTGTACGTGAAGGCATAGAGGACGCAGAGCTGGGAGCCCCGAGAAGGGCCTCCTCGGGGTCCTAGCCCGAGGCTTCCCCAAGTACTTGGCCACCAGCGGCCTGAGAGCATAGTGGCCGGCACCGGCACCTGTGTGAAGAGAGGCTATTACAGATCCAGAAAGGGAGAGCACTAAGTGCCTTAGGGCAGAAGGACATGGTCTCAGGAGGCCAGAGTCCAGGAGTGGGGGAGGGAGAGGAGGGGCGAGGGTAGGGGATGGAGGGGGTTGGCCACCTGGCAGGCTTTTAGGGGCTGAGAACTCCTTGGTGGTGTGTCTAGTGAGGAAGTACATGAATAAGGTGAGAGGATGTGGTCAGCTGTACTATGTGGCCGGCAGGAAATCCGAGGAGATGGCCCCGCTGGGTGAGTTTCTGTTTTGTACCTTGTGGAGCCCATTAGAAGATCCAGGGGCTGAGAGAGCTGGTCCTGGCCGGTGGGGGCGGGAGCCTGGCGTGGGACACACAAAGCTGATGGGGAGGAAGGATCCGTTTCATGGTAGAAACCCAAGAAAAGAGACAGAGAAACCAAGCACTTGTGCCCCTGCCTTCGATGTTTGTCGGCACAATGTTTCCGTTACCGATCACCTCAGACCTACAGCTGCGCGCTTCCTGTACAGAAACAGACAGAGAGCGAGACCAAGTAAGATCAAACCCGTGAGATACAGAGAGTGGCTGGGAGAGACACAAGTCGGAGATAAGAGGTGAAAATACCAGCCCAGGGCAGGATTGTGCGTTTTGATGTTCAGAAGCCATGATAGGAAACACCTCATCTTCGGCGTATCAACCTTTGGCATCAGGGTTCATCCATTCATTCTCTTTAAGAAGATTTTACTAAGCCTCTCCCTTGTGCAAGGGACAGCATTAGGGACTAAAGAGATGGGAGAAACAAGACAGACACAACCCCTGCCTTCTTTGAACGTAGGGAGAGACGGACTTGAACGACGCAGTCAAATGATTCACTGTCATTGGATCAGCAACTCTGCGAAAGGAACGTAGGGTGTTTTGAGAGCACACTCAGGTGGGGTGCCCAGTGAGTGATCAATGAATAAGGTGAGAGGAAATCCAAATCGCTACCCTCTTCCATGGGCCTCCAGGCAGGTGTGAGACTGATGTACGCTCCTTGGCGGCAGGGGCTGCCACCTTCCTGGTGCTTGAAAAACCCAACACACTAGCACATCCTCTTTCCCTGACCCACACCTTCCCTCTTTTGCTCGGTTTATTGGAGGCATGTGTGAGGCTTTGTGTGGGGTTGGAGAAGTGAGGATAGGGGCCTTTCCCTGACCTTCGTGCTGAGTTGCCACTGCTGGGATTCTGCCTCCTCCCTGTGCTCCATGTTCCACACAGGGCGAGAGTACTCTTCGATGCCTCCTCTTGCCTTTGAAAGGGACTGAGCTGCTTCCACTCACGTGCCAGTCCTTCCTTCATCTGGTGAGTGCTGGAATCTCTGTCTTTGCTGAAGCACTTGCCCCACTCGCATTACTGACCCCTTTCCATTAGTACTGACATTTAATCCAAAACTTTTTTTTTGGGGGGGGGCGCATCACTGCCCTCAGATGGTGGGAGTAGGAGGCCCAGCCTTTGCTCCATGGAGCTGGAATCAAACCTCCACCCCAGTGGGCCGCAGTCCCGCGCACAACCACTACGCCACCGGGGTTCAGCAATCCAAATCTTCTATGCACTTCCAGTCCCCCCTCTCTCTCTTAGAATTCTCAAACTACTTGGGAAATTGTGTCCTAGAAGAGAAAAGCAACCCCCAAATTGAAGTATAATTTATGGGGACATATATATAAAATCTTAAACAGGGTCAAGACACATCATGCAGATGAGGGAACTGCCAGGATGAGACCCTGAGGGGGTGCACTCAGCCACTTGTACAGAATACAGAGAGCAACGAGGACCATCAGAATATCAAGCTGGAGGCAGGCCCATTCATCGCTGTTGCAAGTGGGTCTACAGAACTGGGAAAAGGACCATGATTGGCCTGGGCACACTATTACAGATAGAAACACGTACCGAATTGTTTCAGGGTCATCCAGCCACGCAGTCAAGGTATAACGCATGCTTTGGGACCCCAAGTCCCCAGTGTCCATCAGGACTCTCTCAGGGAAGTCCCCAAGGGCTAGGCTGCCCCTCCTGGTGTTGTGGAGCATGACAGTAATGCACTTTCAAACACAAAGCTTTCCAAGCTGCTGCGTCCTGAGTCAATGGTCAGCCATAATTCATTGGAGGCAGAATCTATCTGGATATTCAAAAATGAATTGGGGGCTCTCCTTGTGATGCACAGCCTTTGGCAATTCTAGTGCTCAGAATTTAAGCTTGAATGCACTTGTCTGCACAAAGGAACCTCCATATTCTCTCTCCTAGTTTCTCCACATTTCCAAGGTCATCGCCCACTTGTTCATGAAGGTCACGACCCCTGAGCTTCCACACATACTTGGCAGCCCGTATGCCGTTTATTGTTGCAGGGGCAAGTCATTTCACTAGAAGATTAGGTGGGACTGTGCAGACAAGGTACTTACTTAGGGGCCACCAAGATTCAGGGCATCCTTGTAGTGGTGGGACCATGCATGGATGGCACAGGGGACCCTAACAAGCAGATGGGTCAGTTGGGTGGGGATTGTAAGGTTATCACTAGAAAGGTCACAAGAACAACACATTGCACCATACTAGTTCATAAGAGTTTTTGTTAACCCCACCCCCACCTCCTGCCAAAACCCACCATTTCACTCAGAGCTCAAACTCATGGCCATCACGTTAGTTCTTCCTCATGGGCTCTCTGGTGGTGGTGTGGGTTATGTGCTGAGCTGTTAATCACAAGGTCGGCAGTTTGAAGCCACCGGCTATTCTGAGGGAGAATGGTGAGGCTTTCTACTCTGTAAACCATAACAGTGGTGGTTCGACTCAGTCCTTACAGGGTCACTATGAGTGCAGGGTTGTTACGAACCATTTCAATCAGGGCCTCCCATTTTAAGGGCAGAGTTTCAGTGGGTGAGTCTTCTGCGCCACGTGGCATGAACTAGCAGCTCTTGGCCACAGTCCGTAGGCAGGTGGGCTGGTCTGACACCTGGGTGGGGTGGTTGGAATGCTGAGGCCAGCTGGGCCAGACTGGAATGTCTGAGGAGGCGTGTCCAGCATGGCAATCTCAGGGCTTCAGAGTGTTCCAAAAAAGCCTCGGGAGAATCTTCTTTGAAAGGACCCTCTTAGGATTTGGGGGTTAAAGAAATGAGTGCGTGTCAAGTGCTTAGAACAGTGCCTCCCACACGAGTTGATCAATTTAATAATTTTTTTTGTTTTTGTGGCATCACTGTAATTTAATAACTTTTTTTTTTTGTGGCATCATTGCCCTGGTGGGAGTAGGAAGCCCAGCCTTGCTCCTGGAGAGCTGCAGCTGGATTTGAACCGTCAACCCTGTGGGCCGCAGGGCCGTGTACAGCCACTCCGCCACCGGGGCTCAGCCCCAATTTAATAACTCTTACGGCAGGTACTTGGGGACCAAAGATGAGCAAGAAGATTCCCTTTCTCAGTTACTTAAACTTCCTGGCCGCCGAGTTTGTACTCATCACCTTTCACTTCCCTTCCATCTGACCTTTGCCCCACCATCTCCTCACCCCACTTAACGAGCCTAGGTCTGGGGAAACGCATGACGACACGGAATCCCGAGACAGAATAAACTGGTCTCTTTAGTCACCGCTTTTGACTGACAGGCCATCTGCATCGACTTCCAGTGTGTCGCTACCGTAAGCACATGAGTGATTTGCAAAGCTTTTTTTTTTTCTTTTTTTTTTTGGGGGGGGGGCATCCCTGCTCTCCGGCGGTGGGAGTAGGAGGCCCAGCCCCACTGGTGGATTTGAACCTCCGTCCCAGTGGGTCGCAGTCCCGCGCACAACCACTACGCCACCGGGGCTCAGCCCGACTTCCAAATCTTAAGATTCAGAACACGCTGGAGTTGAATCGAGGGTCCCGAGTACCATCGCGGCTGTCCGCCGTCAGGACTGCGCCACGGGACCCCAGGCGGCCACCCGCGCCGAAGTTCTCGGCTTCCGCCCCTGCCCTCCGGCTGCCTAAAGGGTCGCCCAACCCTGCACGTAAACCTCTCCACCCTGTCGGCGGAAGTCGCCGCTCTAGCACCGCGCCGACGGCCTCCTCCTCTCTATGATACTCTCTTCCGGTGTCCTCGTGTTGCCTGACGGGATCGAGAGTCGGCTTTCCGGGAGCGGCGCGAAGAGCCGGCCGTAGGACTCCATCTCCCAGCGTGCTGTGCGGCGGCCGCGCCCCCTCCGCGGCGGGAGCTGGCTTCCGGTTGCGTCGGCGTGGGGTCCGCGGCGGCATGCGGCTGTTTGTGAGCCCGGGGGCGCCGGGGAGCTTGCCCGTGCTGGTCGCGGCCGGCCGGGCCCGGGGCAGAGCGGAGCTGCTCGTCAGCACTGTCGACCCTGAAGGTACTCGGGCCTGGGGGGCGACGGAGGCGGAGGGCCCTGCGCCTCACCCGCCTGGCGGAGCGTCCCGCCGTCGCCTTCGCCCGGCCCCCGGCCCCCGTCACGTACCCCCGGGCGACCCCCTCCCCTGCGCCTTAGGCCGCCCCCATCCGCCCGTGCCCACCCTCACCGCCGACCGGTCGCGTGAGCCCCACTCACAGCGCCCACGTGGCACGGGCTCGTCGGCTCTCTAGGTTGGATGTAATCTTTTTTTTTTAATCACTTTATCGGGGCCTCGTGCGACTCTTATCGCCACCCACGCCCCCGTCCAGAGTGTCAAGCACACCCGTGATCTGTACGAATCGTTGCTATTTTTTGTGCAGCAGCTGGGTGCTTGAAGGGCTGCGTCACCAGGAAATGAGTCACCCCCCTTCATTCCTCGCCACCCTGGTGGCGCTATCGGTAAAGGTTGGACTGCTGACCACGAGGTCGGCGATTCAAACCCCGTCTCCCCCCGCAACCTCTCTCCCGTTGAAACAGGAGGCTGTCGGCCCTTTGAAAAGATTACAGCCTCGGAGACTCTCTGTGTAGTCTCTGTAAGTCGGAATCCACCTCTGCGGTGGGTTCTCCTGGACCTTCATTTTCCGGCGACCCCTGCTCCGCTCCCCTTCCCAGCCTTCTCCCTCGCCTGCCAGGCACTCCTTTGAGCATGGGTCAGCTGCCTGCTCACCCCGGCCCCTTTTGCCCCGTTCTTAGGAAATGCCTCTCCGTCCTGCAAAGGGATACACGCTGGTTTGGTCTGCCTTACCTTTCTGACAGCTCGGAAGCGGTTCTTTTTGTCAGCCCTGTAGTTTTGTTCTCCCACTCTTGCGTCACATGAAAGATAGCCTCTTTGTGCCCAGCTGGACCACTTCTTGGCTGCACCCCTGTCCCAGGGTCACCCCTCCTCCCTGCAGTCCCCATCTGTTGTTTCCAGCTGCCACCCTCAGCGGAACACCTGCTGGCTTCTCCCGCTCATTCCAGACCCACCCCCTTTCCCTGGTCCCATCCTGGAACCTCCGGGTGGAGACTGCCCACCCCCCCTGACTCCGAACAATGTGAAATGATCCTTCTGAGTCCATATAGCATTTACTCACCCGCCTTTTCCCCCCTCTCCTGTGTCAGAGTGTGTGGTCCCGTTCTTGACCAAGCCTCGTGTTCCTGTCTTGCAGCTGGATAGTGGCAACTACCTCTTCTCCACCAGTGCGATCTGCCGGTCAGTTTTTGTCGGTGGACTGACCTACAGGCTCAGGGAGGGGGCTGAGGGCAATGGGGCTGACTGTCCTCTGTGTGGCCTTTGTAGCAACAGTTGTGTGGCTGGGGGGTAAAAAGAGATGATCCTGACATGAGCTGGCCAAATGGGTCGCTCCAATTGCAATTTTTTGGCTCCTTGAGCAGATATCTCTTTCTGTTATCTGGCTGGGAGCAAGATGATGTCACCAACCAGTGGCTGGAATGGGAAGCAGTGGAGCTGCAGGTAGGACTGAGTCACAGCCGGTGGGGGTGGGGTGGCAGGCTTTCCAGGGCCCTCTTGACCTGTGTCCCCTACATTTTAGCCAGCTCTGTCTGCTGCCCTGCACTATTTAGTGGTTCAAGGCAAGAAAGGAGAAGATGTTCTTGGCGTCATCCGGAGAGCCTTGACTCACATTGACCACTGCTTGAGTCGACAGAGCTGTCCTTTTCTGACTGGGGTGAGCTGGACTTTGAAATAGGGCTTGGGGGGTGGTGAGGGGCAGAGAAGGCTCTCTGATAGGAGGGTTAAGAGAAGAGGCTGTATTCAGTGTTCAAATGCCGAAAAGTTCCCACTTGCTAACCCTGCCAAAGGCTTTAACCTCTCTGGTCCTCTCCCCTTAATGCCCATCTCCTTGGGTTGTGATGAGACCAGGTCAAGTGCGTAGCCAGTGCTTAACACCTAGAGCGTATCCCATATAAGTATTGTCATTGGGAACACCTTGACTGTCTTACCTGTGTACCTTTTCTTTGCCCTACCTAGGAGACAGAATCACTAGCTGACATTGTTTTATGGGGAGCACTGTACCCCTTACTCCAAGATCCCGCCTACCTTCCTGGTGAGTACAGGAGGTCTGTGTTGGGGGTCACGGCATGGCAGCAGAGTGCTGACTTCTCAGTCTGGGAGGCGGCTTGGTAGAGAAACTCGGAAAGGCAAGTAGAGGAAGCTGGAGAAGAAGCAGAGGGGGTCAATGCCTTCCTACCCATTCCGAGCACCCTCAGTGCTCACTGACCCTTTTCGGCCCTGCCTACAGAGGAGCTGGGTGCCTTGCGCAGCTGGTTCGAGTCACTGAGCACCCAGGAACCTTGTCAGCGAGCTGCAGAGACTGTGCTGAAGCAGCAGGGAGTCCTGGCCCTCCGGCCCTACCTGCAGAAACAGCCCCAGCCCAAGCCACTCCAGGACGGGGCTGTCAGCAATGAGCCTGAGGTCTGGAACAGAGCGGCGCGTTTCTCCAAGACAGAGCCTGGCCCTGGAGGCGGGAAGGGCTTTGAGCATGGCCACTACCTTGTCAGTTCTGGAGAGCAGGGGAGGGCTTCCATTTGTCGCTGACCAGGGATTTTGTCCATTCTTCATAGGAGGAGGAACTGGCCACCCTGTCTGAGGAAGAGATTGCCGCAGCTGTCACCGCGTGGGAGAAGGGCTTGGAAAGCTTGCCCCCGCTTCGGCCCCAGAAAAAGCCTGTGTGAGTGGACACAGGCTAGATGTCTGATGTGGAAGTTAGGGTGCTCGGTTAGGGGGAGAGAAGCCCATGCATGCAGAGTGAGGGCGCATTTCTGGGGAAGGCAGCTGTGGTCTCTTCCAGGAAGTGGCTGCGACAGCTCATTGGGGAGGATCAGGGACCTCCCAGGGTGGAGGGGTCTGGTAGGTGATGGAGCCGGTGATCATGACTGAGAAGGGTCAGCAAGAGGAAGCCTGGAGCGGTGGCAGTGCTGAGCAGGCGAGGGTGGGTGCAGCCTGTGTGTGGCTAGGCTGGCCTGGAGCCCGGAAGTAGTACAGCGTGGCTGGAGACACCAAGTGCTGGCATGAGTAGGAAGGCGCCTGGGTGTGTATTGGGTGGGCGGGCTGGGTGGGGAGGTGGCTGTGGAACTGGTGCCTGCTGGTGTGGGTGAGGCTGGTGTGGGAGACGTCCCGGGCGTGGTTTGTATGAGGGGAGACAGCTGAATGAAGTGCAGAAGGAACTGCAGCGCTCGTGTGCGTGGCCACAGATCCGGGTGGGAATGAGGTTCTTGGTAGCAGGAGATGCGGCTTGCTCGCTGTGGGCCCGGCTCTGTGTATGGGCCTGCAGGGACACCTTTTGTCTGCTGGGAAATACCGGTCGTGTGAAGGGAGACATCAGGATACTCCTGGAGCACACACATGTCCCTGTGGCCGTAGAACAAACCTGAGGGGTGGGGGGGTCGTAGCCCTTGCCCCCCCCCCCCCCCCCCCCCCCCCCCCCATGGCTCTGTCTTCCTGCTCCCTCCTGACCAGCTTGCCTGTGGCCGGGGAGAAGAATGTGCTCATCACCAGCGCCCTCCCGTACGTCAACAACGTCCCCCACCTGGGGAACATCATTGGTTGTGTGCTCAGTGCTGACGTCTTTGCCAGGTGGGGCCCGCTGCCAGGAGGCTGGGTGGGCCCTCAGGACACTGGTCGGAGGGGACCAGGGGGCAGCCCAGATGGCCGCCCCTTCCTAGGAACCTCCACATTTCTGCCCAGGTACTCACGCCTGCGCCAGTGGAACACGCTCTACCTGTGTGGCACAGATGAGTACGGGACAGCGACAGAGACCAAGGCGATGGAGGAGGGCCTCAGCCCCCAGGAAATCTGTGACAAGTACCACGCCATCCACGCCAACATCTACCGCTGGTTCAACATCTCCTTCGACATCTTCGGTCGCACCACCACTCCACAGCAGACCAAGTAGGTGCCCTGTGGCGAGAGGCATCCGTGGGGGTTCTGGCTGGGACGGGGCCAGTGAGGATGGCCGGGTGGGAAAGAGAGTGACTGTCAAGGAACCCCCCACAAACATCCCAGCTGCTGTCAAATTGAATCCCGTGGATGACCTCCCGTGGGTCAGAACAGCGCTGTGTTCCATAGGGCTTCCTGACAGAGTTTTCACCGGCTGGTTTATCACCAGCTGTTAGCATGGCCTTCCTGCCAAAGTGCCTCGGGGTGCTCGTGCACCATCAGGCTCCTCTCACAGGCTGTGAATGTGATCCTGAGGCCAGTTCCAGACAAGTAGGTCCTTTGTGTGTGGAAACCGGCCTGGACTTTGGCTTAACAGAGAGAGGCTTCTATCTTTCTCTCCTGCCTACCGCCCTCCTCCCTTGCTGCCGCATAGTCTTAAAACATTCCCTCCCAGGCCTCCTGTTCTTTTTTTTTTTTTTTGGTGGGGGGGGCATCACTGCCTCTGGTGGTCATGGCACTCCCCAGCCCTGGTCCTGGAGAGCCACTGCTGGATTTGAACCGCCAAACCCGCGGGCTGCAGTCCCACACTCAACCACTACACCACCGGGGCTCAGCCCGCCTCCTGTTCATTTTTAATAGACACGGGAGGCCTTCCAAAAGTTTGCAGTAAAATGGAATTAAAAGATAAAATACTTGAAACGTCATGTCAACATAAGCTGTATCAAGGTTAAGGCAATTGTAAAGAGTGATCCCCCAACCATTTAGGCCGTCCCTGAAGAACTGAGCATTTTTGAAGATTCGGAAACAAAAAGAAGTCCAAAAGCGCCAACCAGGGCTGCAAGGTGGTTGCTTCCTCATTGAAACTCTGGCAAAAGTGCCCTCGCTTGATAAGGGGCGCGCCCCCGCCGCCGCCTGGATGAGAGGAGGCCTCGGGGGGAGCGCTCGGAGGTTGGGGCCCCCGGTCTCCTCGGCACTGCCACTCAGGCTGGCTCTCCACTCACTTCACCAGGATCACCCAGGACATCTTCCAGCGGCTGTGGGCTCGAGGTTTCGTGCTGCAGGATACGGTGGAGCAGCTGCGATGTGAACGCTGCGCCCGCTTCCTGGCCGACCGCTTTGTGGAGGGGGTCTGTCCTTTCTGCGGCTACGAGGAGGCCCGGGGTGACCAGTGCGACAAGTGCGGCAAGCTCATCAACGCCATTGAGCTCAAGGTGAGAGGGGAGCCGCATGGGCTGCGGGCAGGAAAGAATCCTGTGCTCGAGGGACTCCCAGGCTCCTCCCAGTCAGGGCTGGTTTCCTTTTTGCATCCAAGGCTTCACCAGTGGTCGTCTCTGCCCTGTGACACCCTTCAGCCCCTTTGACACACACCGCTGTGCGTGCCAGGTGCGCAGCATCAGCTCGGAAACGGACGAGTAGAGTTTCCAGTTCTCTACCCGGTGTCCCTGACCGGCCTGCTTAGACGCTTCTCTCTTCCACAAATGCCCTTTCTTCTGCTAGTCCTGATTGTCCACTGATCGACTCAGCAGTCTACAACAGGCCAGTCACAGTTCTGGGTGCTGGGCTATCAGTGACTAGGCGAGGAATCTAGCTAGTGAGGGGAAGAGCTCGCCAGTCAAGAAATACAGGAGCATATCATTACAGGCCCTGGGGCCACACGGAATGTCTGCAGGAAGAGAGAGTTTAAGTGAGCTGACTAGGGGTTGGCCTCTAAGAGAACATACCATTTGACCTGAGCGTTCAGCTGGAGAGGGAGCGGGCACAGCCAGGTGCAGAGGGAGTGGGGGTGAGTGTACCAAGCAGAAGGGCCAGGAAATGCGACGGGCCGGAGGCAGCAAAGAGCAGAAAACCATTGAACAGAAAACCAGTGAGTGGATTGAGGTGGGAGTCCCGGCGAGGGAGGATACAGGAGCCTTGCAAGCCATTGAAGGGAGTTCTGGATTTGTGGTCTTTGACTGGCAGACTGCTCTGTGGGGAATGGAGGAGGAGTGCCCGAGAGAAGGCTAGAGGAGGACCACAGTTCACACATGTACCTTCCACATAACGCATGTTGGCATGCGGAGAATACTAATGTGTGAGAAGGTTGTGCTTTTGGCAAGACAAACAAGGGTGAGTGTGATTTGAATGGAGGTCGCATAGTCCAGAAGTGGGGTATATGGGGTATTAGCAGTAGACGTGGGAGCTGGGACGTGGGGCAGGATGTGAGAGAGATGTTGGAGGGCAGACTATAGAGCAGGATGGACTACGGGAAGTTGGAAGAGGTTAAATTCTAAGCTTGGGACTCGGAACAGCCGAGTGGATAGTCGTGTTCACTAAACCAGGGAAGACGTGGAGAAGAACAGGCTTTTAGCCAGAGGGGAGAGCTACGGTTTGGGCCTGGTTGAGCCTGAGGTGCCTAATAAGTGTTCACAGTGTGTTTCGCCGGAGGTGGAATGTGGGCGCGTGGCGGACAGGAGAGAGGTCTGAGAAGAGTTCTAAACTTTTCACCTTTAGAAACCAGATGAAAACTCAC
>PVJH01045329.1:0-12466 GCA_004026705.1 Nesogale talazaci
CCCCGAGTCCCACAACAGTTGCCATGACCGTCCGCACTGACCTCCCTGGCTCCAGGGACTTGGCTTTGCAGATTCTCTCAGAAGCCACTGCTCTGTTGGACATGGCCCCTCTGGGTCCCTTGTTATCATCATCCCAGTACCGTCACCAACTTTGGTTGTGCAGCTCTTTGAGCTAACTGCTGTTCTGTAATCCCTTTTGCACCGAGTCTGCTTGCATTTCTTTTTTGGAAACGCCTTCCTGCACACTGAGACAAAGGTACCATGGACCGAGCTTGTCTACAGTCATCTACTGACTCTGAAGACGTGTTTAAACACATTTCATTGGGAATCAATCCACACGTGTTTAGGATAGGGAAGCCAGGAGCAATACATTTTTGATACCTCCATAATTATCATACCGCTGCGAACGGGATGCCTCCTTGACTGTAAACTTTTCTAATGTTTTGCCCACACCTACTGCTTGCCCTTTAATTTCTGTTCACCAAGCTTTCCATTTATAGACTTATATTGTGAAGCAGTCAAATGAACACTTTAATTTAGGTTTGTTTTTGGAAACATTTAAAAGAATGTCTTTCTCCTCCTCAGGTCAGCAATATTTTCTTATAACACTGCTTTATATGTTTGCCATTGTATTTCATTAAGTTTCCACACTCAGGCCATTAATCACTTGGAATTATGTGAGGCAACAGTTTTTTTCCTTTGAAAGTGGTTAAGCACTGGTCAAACATCATTGGTTTTCTAAAAGGATATCAGAATATGCAGAGAATAGCGGGCTTTCCAATCTTTTCCTTTACTGAAATGTCACTTCTATTTCCTCACATGGGCCCAGCTGGGGCTTTCAGTGGGCTGGTAAGCTGACTTATTCTTGTCTATTACAATTTATGAATTTTTAGGCTCACCTCCCTCCTACTGATTTTGAACTTTTATTTATCAGACTTTCTAGTCATTTCTTTTATCTCCTTTCCATTACCTTTATTGTCCTGATGTATCAAAATTTCCTTAGTGTTCCTTTACTGGTTAAAAAGATGTTAAATTTCAGTTTTTCAGTTGACTAGTGATTATTTGTAAATTTCCAAAACTCATAACACATTGGTGATTCTAAGAGCATACAGACATAATCATATATCTATAACCTGGCATATATATGACATATATATATATATAATGTTCTCAGTATTATTACATGGCCCTACCCCATATTGATATAATTTGCAATTTTAGTTCCAGAGGATCATAACCAAAGTTTCGATCATTATTATTGAGATTTATTTAATTTATTTGCTCATTATAATGCAGTGTACCCCATTTCTTATTTTACATATAGATGTTGACACTTCTTAATCCATCTCCACATCACAGAATTACTCTGTACTCTTCATGCTCTATTATGGAGGAATTTCTTGGGTGGGTCTGGAGTTCACCGACTTGCTTCCAGCAATGTCATTTTGTCTCACTGCAGCACTGCTGTGATGCTGGAAGCTATGCCATTGGCATTTCAAACACCAGGAAGGGCTCCCCTGATGGACAGGCTTCAGCAGAGCGTCCAGAACAAGAGAATAGGTAGGCAAGTCTTGAGGTCTTCTTTGGAAAGTTAATCCAGAAAAACGTATCCATCTAACAGAATCCGACCGATCATCAAGAGGGATCAATTGCTGGAGGAAGACTTCTAACATGTGGGGCAGTGGATGGGCCAGCAAGGACAGAGGTCGCCCTTTGTGCAATGGGTTGGCACAAACGTCACAACGACAGCATGAGGCATGCTGGCAAGTGTGAGGAGGGTGTGCTTTATTGTCCTTGAGCTCACCAGGAGTTAAAGGCAACTCATCTGCAGCTATCAACAGCACAGTGCTCATTTCTCTGATTGCTCCTGGCTTCTATTTTTATGGAGGTGACAAACTATTGTATTTTTTTCGATATAAAGGTTTCTCAAGCCCTTGAAGATCTGTTCTTCTACAAGAGGTTTTTTGAGGTTTTGGCTTGGTTGCATTTTTGCGCTTTCCTTAAATGTCTTTTTGGTTGTGGACAATAAGCTAATACCTGAAGTTGCATCTCCCTTTTGAGTTCCTGACTGAGACACCATGCTTCAGCTTTTGCCATAGGTCTCCGGGGAGGAGAAGGAGATGCAAGAAACAAGTAGGATTCTACCTCACTTTCCGGAGACTTCTGTAGCAATTCTCAGACTCACCTACCCAAGAGACTTGTCTCGGAGAAAAGTATTCTACATTGTGGTTGTCTGCTCTGAGGCGTGGCCAAAGGCGTTGTGCAGAACCAGTTCTTCACCAATCTCTCAGCCTTGCTCTTGCTTCCACGATTTCTCTCTTGAAGATAGGGGTCATTCTGGGAGTCATCTCTACCTCCTCGGGTTTCCCTTTTCATTCTTGATTGCTTTACACATTGAGGGGCTCCTGCCAGACTATGCTTCAGTAAGGGAGCCACCTTCCTTCCTTCTGTCCTTTCTAAGGCTGTAGAGCAGGAAGGCCATGCTGTACCATTAAAAGAAGCATTTTAAATGAGAAAATGTATGGTATAAAAGTGTGATCATTAATGAACTCTCTGACCCTCTTAGGCAAAGAAACAAACAAGGTCTAGATAACAGTGGTAAAGACCTTTTGGTCTTTTATTTTCAAAGTGATTTTCTAGAACCTTTCACATGCCTTGTCAAGATGCTCTTACATTTTTCTGCGGGAGACCCAAGCAGGCTGCTCTCAGAATTGCAAGTGAATCCAGGTGTCAGATCTATTCTCTCTTCTTCAGGAGGAGCAATAGCTCTCAGTCATCAGTAACTTTCTGGATTGACCTGGTTCTAGTCCCTAGAACTCAAAAAGCACATAAGTGAAATCCCTGGATGTGAGCAATAGACTGAATCTGACAGCCAACCTGGAGGCTGACTGCTAGAAATATAGTTCTGAATATTCACCTGGCTTGTGCATAGGCTAACTGTGATGAAGTGAAATTACCTGGGAAGCTTTTGGAATTCCTACCCCAATGACCACCAGGCGAGAACGTGCAGTTAAGGTACAGAGAACTTTAACTTGGGGCTGGTCCATTTTGTCTTTCTATTGGGTATAAAGTGAGCCATTTCAGAAGTGGGAACCGAGAAGCCTAACAGTTAGGAAAGAAGAGCCAGTGGTGGAGTGTGTGTGAGAATGCTGCTCAAAGAGGTGATGGCCCTGTGGGAAGTGGTGGTGGAAGCAGAGCTCCGGAGGCCACAATGCTGGGACCTTGAGACAAAGCCATGGGCTTCCCAGCCCACAGGACAAGTCAGAATGGCTGAGTTCAGGCAAGAAGCTGGCGTCCCAAATGCAGTACCCTTTGAATACGACCAGTGCTATGGGAGCTTGTAAACACCATCGTGAGCAGGGTCGAGGACAAGGTATATCATTTACCTGAGAACCAGAGAGAAAGAGAGAGAGAGAGAGAGAGAGAGAGAGAGAGAGAGAGAGAGAGAGAGAGAGACATGCTTGCCAGCATGGATAAGGAGAAGAGGTGCTGCTTCCAACAAATAAAATGTCTCCTTAATGCTATCTTATCTTGACTTGTGATCTGTTAACTTCCCTAATAGACCCCATAGTAGTTCTGACTAGTGTCCATTGTGACCGCTGGAGGACATTATCAGGCTTGGCAGGGAAACAGAGGGACGTAGGAGGGAGGGCAGAGTAAAGGAAGTGGGAAGGTGGACAAATGGGAAGGCTAGCCTCTGCATTGTGGGAATTGAGCAGGGGTGGCATTGGACTTTCCTCCCTTGGGAAACCAGAGGTGGTCACCTGTGGCCCCCGCACCACTCCCTCCACAACCCTTGACTTGGCTGTGACGCCATGTCTGAATGTGCACACAAATGCACACACATAATTCACGTCAGCAAATTCTTGAATAATAATTCACAACTAAAACAATTCACTCAGTGAAGTGTCCAGTTAAATGCATTCATGCAACTATTGTCACAACTAAGATACCGAACATTTTCTTACCTGAAAAAGTTCCCCTGTGCCCCTGACACTGACACTGGCCCTGCCCTGGTGTGTTCTTCACTGCTGTAGTTTAATTTTATTGTCTGTCTAGACACATAACTAGCCCCATGTGCTTGAGTGCGATCATGGTGCTAGAGCTCTCAGCACATCTTTTTTATTGGTGAGGAGTATCCTTTTTATGGATATGTCAAAAATCCAGTTATGCATTCATGCCTGATGATTTGGGTGGTGCTCATTTTTGTCTATCGTGAATACAGTTGCACTGGACATGTGTGCACCAGTCTTTGGTAAACAGATGTGCTCTGCTTTCCTGGGAAGCGGCTAGGACTGAGACTGCTGGTAAGTATATTAAAGTGGCTGTGCCACCATGCAGTCACAGAAACACTGTCAGGGAGTTCCAGTTGCTCCCCAACACCACGAACATTCTGCACCGCCCCCCCCTCCCCCACCCCCGCCCCAGTCTTTAAAATTTTAACAGGTGCATAGTAGTATCTCATTAAAGTTTAAATTATATTTTCCTTCAGGATGTCAAGTACAATCTCCCACATTTATGGATACTCATAGGTCTTCCTTAGTGAAATATCAGTTCATTATTTGCTCATTTTATATTGGATCTAAGATATGCGTTCTTCACCAGACACATCTTTTGTAAGTATTTTCTCAGTCTGTGATATACCTTTTCATTTGCTTAACTGTGCTGATGGAAGAGCAAACATTGATGATTTTGATCAAATCTATCATTTGCTCCTTTTCTAGTATATGCTTTTGCCTGTCAGAACTCAAAACGCTTTACCTAATTCATGGTCAATAAGGCTTCCTCTGATGTTTTATTCTAGTAGTTTTACCCAGTTTTATCCTTGAATGAGGCAAGACCACACACCCAAGCAAAGCATTATCCAGTCCAAAATGTTAGCCAAGGTTGAGAAACTGCTTTTTAATGGTGTCTGTCAAAATCTAGGCATGCAATCATTCTAATTTTGTTCTTATTTTTTAGAAAAATATATATTTTGCATAGACCTGGGTTAAGTCTACATTTTTCAAATGAATCTATCAATTCATGCAAAAAAGTATGCAGTGATTTTGACTGAGGTTGCACTGAATTTGCAGATCAATTTGAGAAGAACTGATGACTTGAATCCACAGAGGTGACAAACTTCTAAATTTAAGTAAATTATCTTTAATTTCTTTCAGGAACGTTTTATAGTTCTCAGCATAAGAGTTTTATACACATTTTACTAAATTTGCGCAGAGCTTTTTCATTTGTAATGCTATTTCCATTTTAAAATCTTATTATATGTTGTTACTCTGAAGACATTTAAGGAGCATTTCTTTATATAGTGATCTTGTATCCTGCTGTACTATCAAAATAATTCTAAATATATTTTGTTTTGTTTTTTCCTAAAAGGTAGGGGAAAATTTACCTTGTGTACGTTACTATAAAAACTAGTTGGTTCAGAGCGTATTGCATCTCTGTCCCTGAGCAGCTGTGTTTAGTACTGTTATTGTTAAAGAAAGAATAGCCTCTTCAGAAGCCTTTTGATTATACCCACAGGGCTCTAAAGTGGAGATTTCAACTGATCTCACAAAGTACATAAAATCTGTCTCTCTGTGGCATATGAGAAAATTTTCTGAAAGAGTGACAGTTAGAAACCATTACTTAAGTTTACAAACCCAAGGCCTTCAATTTCTTGCCCCTGAGATGTAGTGATGCTAGTAGAGCATTCATGCTTATACTTGTTATTATTATTGATGCTGCAAACATAGAGAGAATACATTTGCCAGTTCAGCATTTTCCACATGTACCACCCATCGACACCAACTATGTCAATTATTCATCGATTGTCAAATTCTTATCACTCCAAGGGGAAATCAGTGCTTCCCAATGATGGGGTTTCAAACACCAAGTGCAAAGCCACAGGAGCAATCTTACTATTATCATCTCAAGTCATGATATGGTGATGTCATCAACACCAGGCATTTATAAATAACCTTGATTTTAAAAGAGCATGCTGGACACAGTGGTCCAGCCAGTGGTCAGCCAGTCCTACAGCGAGGACTGAATCTAAAAATGAAAAGACTATTTGTCAAGGAATGGGCTTCTCTGAACTTCAGATGGAGACGTCAAAAGTCCTGGAGCTGCAACATCCTACCATAAAATGAAGGGAGGGCTATGTTGGAATTGTGTGCCACAGCCCAAAGGCATGTGCTTGCTTGATTTTACAGTCCTATAAAATGGCATCTGTGATTAAACAAGCCTTTGTTTAAGTGCGGGGGAGCCACAGATGGGAGGGGAATGGCGGTGCCTGTCACTGCCCGCTGCACCACATTCTGGTCTTTGGGAGGACTGGGGCAGAGTGAGAGCAAGAGTAGGTATGGAAGAACTTAAGAATGTCCTCTGGCTGTTTTATTCACTGGATTCTCAAGTAAGGGTATCATATGGGAATGGGGCACATCTCATTTCCTTCATGCCACGGGATGAGTCTACATTGATTGGCAAGGCCAACGGGGATGTGCAAATGCAGCTCCTTCTGTCTACCACGTAGTTTCAATGTGTCACACATAGGATGCCTCAATTGTCACATTGATTGTGTGTCTCTGTGTGTGTGTGTATGAGAGAGAGAGAGAGAGAGAGAAATTTGGCAATTTACATACACATATGACAGAAAAATTGTTTCTGTAAAAAGGTAGTTGAAAAAATAGAATCCACTTCAGACAGACCTCATTGGAAGTAATCCAATATTTAAAAGCAAAAGCTCTGGCCTCTTGATAGAAATCTCAGTATGTGGAGTTGCTTCTCTCTTTAGGGCATTAAGCACTTTCAGAAACATGACTTCTTCATGCTGTTGTGCAGTAGAGCATGCTCATCTGAGTCAAGTCAGATGAGCTCCTGCTCAGTCATGGTCAAATATTCTGATTATTTTCTCAGGTAGCTCCTCTGTAAATATATATATATATATATATATATATATACACATACACACACATACATTTTGAAATGTGTACATTTCCCTAGACTTTTCCCTCTCTTTCATTTTCAAATAATCTTTTATCATGAATATAGCTCCATACCCAGCTATATCCTTTGCCTATATGCCCTCTTACATCTTTCACTCCCAACTGCACTCACCACCTCAGTCTTGCATTCCTGTGGGCCGGAGATGTACAGCATCTTGATAGGAACAGCCATCCAGGACTTGACATCACCCTTGGAGATCAAACTGCCCCTTTCATAACCCTCCCGACTTCACAAAGGGCATCGCACTCACTAAGATGATCAAAATCTGGGAATTATTTTCTGGCTCCTCCCTTCCCATTAATTCCAATGTCAAACTTGTTATCAAGTTCCTGACTTTCCTATGAACATCCAAATATATCTTGAATGCATCCATACTTTTCTAGATTATTTGCACTGATCTAAGCTGCCATAGTTTTACACCCGAGTTGCTTCGTTGGTGCTATAGCCTTGCCTCCAACCATTTATTTAGTAACCAGGATATTCTTTTAAGACATAAAGAAAGTCAGGTTACTTTCTTTATACAAATTCTCCCAAGGCTTCCTCTCCAAACTTGAATCAAAGTCATGTTCCTTTCCATGACTCTTCGAGCTTTGCATGGGTGGCCTGCCCTCATCTGCCACGTTCCAGGCGAATTATCTTGCTTGAGTTTTTCAATCTGCTAAGCTCTTACCTACCCAGGATCAGTATCCATGATATTCTCACTGCCTAAGGTGTCTTCCTGCAGGTGTGTCCCAGGGCTGGGTCCTTCCTCGGCTTTAGTGCCATCATTCTTTTAAAGTTGACTCCTGTCCCTGTTAATTAGCAACTTTCCACTGTGTGTAATTAGATAAACACCTAAATGTAAACTCACGGCCATCAAACGGATGCCAACGCATAGGGTCCCTCTATGCAGGGCAGAGCAGAAATATCCCATTGAGATTCTAAGGCTGTTAAGTCTTTACAGGAACTAGAATGCCTAATTCCTCTCCCACTGAGTGGCTAGTAGGTTGAAACCTCTGATCTTCCAGTTGGCAGCCCAATATCTAATCCACGACATGTCACCATGGCTATGACTTATTATAATGGATCATTCTATTTGGGGCTACAATTAGTCCTTCTTAAGTGATACGTTTCTCATTCTCGTCTCATGATTATAAAACCTTTTAGCTCCCCACACCAAACCCACTGTCACGGAGGCGATACTGACTCACAGAGACCCCCGTGGGACAGGGTGGAACGGACACCGCGGGGTTTCTGAGACAGAAAGGTCATAGAAAGCCCCACCCTTCTCCCATGGAGCTGCTGCCTGTGTCGGACTGCTCATCTTTGGGATCACTGCCCAATACCTCATCACTGTGCTGGCTGAAAAACTGTGGGCTCTTGAAAATCGGTTGCACGAGTTTGCTCCGTCACACCGTGCCCTGCGGACCTCGCTCCATGGTCGTCAATTGCGGAGCAGCTCCCCCGGGCAGCTTGCGAGGTCCCGTGTCAGAGGAGGCAGCCTCCAACATCAACCTCGGGGCTTCGCTAGGTGCAATTGCACGGCGATAATTAATTATGATAATAAAGTCATAGAGAGCATGAGAGGTAGAAATAATGGAGTCAGACACGTTTCGTGGTAGCATGCTCGCCTCAGTCTTGCTTGGTGGTCCCTGTGGAGAGAGAGAATGAGGGGGGAGGAGAGGACATGGGGAATGGGAATAATGAAGAGAGGCAGCTGAGATATGACAAGGGGGAGAGAGCTCCTTTATTCTGACCAAGATATATATATATATATATATATATATATACACACACACACACACACACACACATACACGCATATATATGTATGTATTTATATCTTTTGGAGACATGCAAGGCCCCTAATTACACACGTGAATCAGCCCTATCTTTTGTGAGAGAGACAAAGGCCTCTGATAGCTGGAGCCTTTAGGGAGACTATCTCTAAGCTTCTGAGCTGGCAAATGGTTACTAATATTTGCTTAATACTTCTGAGTATATATAATTGTGGAAAAGTCTTATCTTCCTCCGACAGCACCGTGTCCCCGACTTTTGCGGATCAGAGTATCTGGCATATCGTGGGCCCGGACATAATAGTAGGAGTGTTTCCAATTGTGGACCATACAAAATCAGCTGGGAGTTATTGTTTAGCACATGTAGTCTTAAGAGGTTCAACAAACAAACAGCAGACAAACACTTCTAGAAATCAGACACCAACAAATGATGGTGTGTTCAGATAACAAAACTTGACAGATGAAAACAAGTTCAAAACAGTAGGAAGCAGTAAGTGTCTCAGAGAAAGGCTGAAAGGAGCTGGCATTAACTCTGCCCGCACACTGCTGGCACCACTGCAGTAACTCTCTGAGGGGCGATGGGGGCTTCTTGGACGAGGGAAGGGGAAGTCAAAGAAAAGGGGCTCAATGTTAACTGTTCTGCAGACCACCTCAGAAGCCATTCTCTATGAACAATGAGACACTTGATGATCTCGGGCCGTGACCTGCAAGACTGCCAAATGGAGGGGCTGGAAGGACTGGTGCCTACTCACTTGGGAGGAAAAAAATGATAATGTCTTCTGAGATTAACAAAGAGAAAGAAAAGATCTGGTGATCTTGCTTTGGGGGGGTGTGCGTGTGTGTGCATAGTGGGAAAATCTACAGAGGTTGAAAATGAGAGAAAGGAGGAGGGTAGAAGAGGAAGAGGGAAAAGGTGATGGAGGGGGGAGGGGAGAGGTAGGGAAGAAAGGAAGAAAGGAGCAAAAGTATATGCTTAGAAAGAGTTGATGCCATCAGCTTAAACCAAGGAAGTGTTCGTGAGAAGAGAGGCAAATGATCAATTGCATCAGGAAAGCACAGGCCAGTTTAACCAGAAACAACAGGTAGGGTCTCTTGTCATCCATTCTTTGAAATCCCACTATCAAACACAGACTTGGTGACTGATGCTTAAGGCCAATGATTTGTCCCAATTTTAAGTCAAGTCATCTTACCAAATTTATTTTCAAATTTTTGTGTAGGCTCCAAGATGAGACACCCACCTTACCCCAAAAGACAATAGATGAACCAAGCAGAATAATCGGATTCTAACATTCCAGGTGGTTTCTCTCCAGCAACAAAGTTGTGCATATCCTATTGCGTAAGTTCCTCACCATTGTTTTTTGCTTTTGTTTTTAGTCCTGCCTCTTTTCAACGTTTCTTATTCTTACCCCCCTGAACCAAGCACAGAGAGCACACATGTCTGCCTATAATGGAACCATTCACTCCGTCCTGAAACTAAATAAAGCTAAAAGGGAATTAAGAGAGAGTCTGAAGGGATGCCATTTCCCTCAGGCCAACTGCCATGGCTCCATTAGGATCTGGGTATGTGTTTATTTTCTCTTCTGGAAATGGATCGTGTGGGTCAGAAGTCTGATGTCCAAGGTTCATTTTACTGACTGGCTTCTCGTCAAACTCCTCCAATCAGAAAGATGGAAAATCATGGTCCACGCAGCCCTAGTGTTCATCTAGCAGTGAAGGGGGCCTCTGGACCTTATGCCCTCTGGAGCTTAAGCTCCCATTTATAAGCAGTGGCATGGGTCCCTGTAGTATGGCTGTGGGCAGCCTGTGCCCAGCTCATGGTTTTTAATCTCCCATTATGGTCCCATCACTTTCATGTGATGTGCAGACAGTCAGAATTGGCATGACTTCCACAGGGGAAAATGCTTGAAGAATCTTGTCTGTCCTAATGAAAAGCATGAAGCCTAAGAAAGTATACTGAGTAGCTTTGACACATGCTCCACTTCATAACAAAAGAGTTTATAGTCATCTCATGCCATTTTCTTGTTTATCTTTCCAGCATCCCATTGAAGAAGAAAGGGTGTAGACATGACTGGCTGCCTTTTGTAGTTGCGTTCCAGGTCATTGTAACAAACTTTAGAACACAAAGAAAAAAAAGTAAGGGTAAAGAAAAACATGGTTTATTCAGGCACTAGAATAATCCATAGTGGTTTAAAAATAATTACATCCACATGTACAAGGACGGGGGGATTTAAAACAACAATTCTGAGAGAAGAAAATGGGACAGAGAATGATGTGTCCAGTATGATTCATCTTTTGAACTGTTCATTTACTGCCTTCCTTCAGAAAGTCAGGGCTCCTTATTTTTAATTTGGTCAATTTTGATCAGTAAAATTCAACCAAAGGGAAATTCAGTCTTCTAAAGTAACAGAATTTTTTAAAAGGTGATTTCTGAACTTTTCATGGTTTAGAACTTTCCTCCTTCGGTAGGTTCCTCTGAATAAACTTTTTCTTACTAACCACTTGGATACTAGTTCGACACAGGACCTGCTCTGTTCTGAAAGGAAAGATTAATACTGATGCTCAACTAGAATCAGAATGCTCAGATGAATGGAGAGCTTTAGTCCTCCCCCTTGGTTCATGACTCATCACGCATCATGGTTTTTCAGTAACGTAGTATAATTGGGGGACAAAAACCTGCTCTCTGACTACCAGGACTATTGGCACGATAGAGGAAACCTTTAGCACTTTCAGTGTCTCATATTTTAGGGTGTCATCACAGGCTACCTTTTCGAGAGAATCAGAAGTCAGAGAGGGAAAGCACAGCGTTTCGTGGTAGGTAGTCAATGGCAAATCTCTGTATCTTCTGGTACCTGTACTCCTGTCCTATGCAGCACATGCTTTGTCACGAACAGAGGAAAAGCTGTGCCAAATGGCAAACTGCTTCCTTGTAACTGTACCTGGCCGCTTGGGGGCAAATTCAAAACATCATTTGTAAGGACATAGAAATAGCTCAACGGAAGTCCAGCTAAACTGAATAGAAACTCCTTCCTCCGCTTCCTTGAAGTCTGCTCCAGCGCAGTAATGTAACTGTGCAGCGAGACAAGAACAGGGTTTACTAGGCAAGGGCACATTGTAGACGGTAGAATAATTGTGAGATGAGTCTGATCGCACTTCCCACAAAGTTCAACGTGAACACGAAGGCAAAACTTGGGACTGCAGGAGCATGAGGCAAGTCATTGACTTTTCACCAGTTGGTGTTCAGTTAGTGACTGAGGCGGCTCCACTGTGGAGGACTCAGGGGTCATTTCCTAAATATGAAAAATGTCTTCAACTTTCACTTGAGTTGATAAGGTTCAGGGTTTGGCCCGCGGCTGCTAGAGTAGCAATGGTGGGGGATCAACTGTGTAGCCCACACCTTCCTTGGAGGTCAGCTTCCTGGAACTGGGCCTCTGGAGACCTTGAGCTGAAAGTAGACATTCCAAGACACCTTATTAGGTGTCCTTGTGGGCTATAGCTATTGGAATTGGGATTCTCTGAGTCCTGCCAATCCATGTAAATCACCCTCTCATCTGTTTAAAGGCCAAGCTTCCTGGGTGATGAAAATAGTTACTAGTGGCACAGAAAGTTGAAAAGACTAAAGTAAGGTGGCGTCAGTGGTTGAGTGCTGGACTGCAGCCCGTGGGTTTGGCAGTTCGAATCCAGCGGCGGCTCTCAGGAGCAGCACTGGG
>PVJH01045330.1:0-12454 GCA_004026705.1 Nesogale talazaci
GTCTGTTTTATCTGAGATTAGGATTGCGACCCCTGCTTTTTTTGATTCACCATTAGACTGATATATCCTCTTCCAGCCTTTTATTCTTAGTTTATTCTTGTCTGCAAGCTTAAGATGTGTTTCCTGCATGCAACAGATTGAAGCATTATGTTTTCCAAGCCAGCCAACCAGTCTTTTTATTTTAATGATGGAGTTCAGGACATTGACATTTAGAGTTATGATCCCAATCTGTGGGTTCATTGCTGGTATTTTGTGTTTTTTGTGTGTGTGTGTGTTTCCTTGTTCCCATTTTCATAGCTCTGTTGTGTTTTCAATGGGGGCTTCTTTATTGCTATGTTTTCTACCTGTGGCCATATGTTCTTGGTAATTGGGGTTAGTCTGTTGGCTCCTGGATGAAGTTGGAGTATATGATGTTCTCCTGTTTGTGCTTGGTGTGCAAATGGAATTTTGATGGTAGCCATTCCAAAAAGAATTTTGACACTGTACATTGCAAATTGATTTTTGACACAGTACCTTCCTTATAGAATTTTGAAAGCACATTTCCAATGGAATTTTGTCGTCGCACATTCCTTATAGAATTTGACAGCACACAAGCTAAATGCAATTTTGCCTCAACATTCCAAAAGGAATTTTGAAACTGGTCATTCTAAATGGTTAGGCACTGGACTTTCCAAGAGGAATTTTGACGGTGGTCATTCCAAAGAGAAATTTGACACATACTCCCAATGGAATTTTGACAGTGGTAGTTCCAAATGCAATTTTGACATTGCACAATCAAAACGAATATTTAAACCTTGACATTAGAAACGGAATTTTTACAATGCATATTCCAAATTGAATTCTGACAGTACACAGTCACTATGGAATTTTGACATTTAACATTCCACATGAAATTTTGACACTTAACATTCCAAATAGAATGCTGACATTGCACACTCAAAATGGAATTTTGAACCTTGATATAAAAAATGGAATTTTAACACTGCACATTCCACATGGAATTTTGGTACTGCACATTTCTGATGGAATTTAGATGGTCATTCCAAATGAAATTTTGACACTGCATATTCCCATTGGAATTTTGACACCGCATATTCCCGATGGAATTTTTAATGACATTCCCAATATAGTTGACACTGCACATTCCAAATGGAATTTTGACACTAGGCATTCAAGTAAAACTTTGACATTGCGCATTCCACCTGGAATTTTGATATTGTTAATTCCAAATGGAAATTTTACTGCAAATTCAAACGGAAATTTTGAACCTTGACATTAGAAAAGGAATTTTGATGCTGAACATTCCAAATGACGTTTTGACAGTGTACAGCCTATATGTAAATTTGACATCACACATTCCAAATGGAATGTGACAGTGCACATTCAAAATGGAATTTTGACAATACACATTCAAAGTAATTTTCATGCTGCCCTTTCCAAGTAGAATTTTGACACTGCACATTCCAAATTGAATTTTAACAGTGTATGTGCAAAATGGAGTTTTGAACTTTGAACTTTGAAACTGATTTTTTTCTTTCAAAATTGAATTTTAACACTGCACATTCCACATGGAATTTTGATATTACACATCCCTAATGGTATGTCAATGGGGGTCATTACAAATGAAATTTTGACATTGAACATTCTCAGGGGAAATTTGACAGCATACATTGAATATGGAATTTTGACAGTGGTCATTTCAAAGGGAATTTCGACACAGGATATTACCAATGGAATTATGACGGTGGTAATTCCAAATGGAATTTTGCCAGTGCATATTCCAAATTGATTTTTGACACTGAATATTCCAAAAAATATTGACACTGCACATTCTTTATAGAATTTTGACCCAGAACATTCCAAATCCAATTAGGAACTCGACAAGTATAATTTTGACCATGGTCATTCCAAAGGGAAATTTAATACAACACATTCCCAGTGGAATTTTGATGGTGGTTGTTCCAATTGCGATTTTGACACTGCGCATTCCAAATGAAATTTTGAACCTTGATATTAGAAAGGAAATTTTGACACAGCACATTCCACATTGTATTTTGATACTCCACATTCCCAATGCAATTGATGGTCATTGCAAATGAAATTTTGACAACACATATTGCATATGGAATTTTGATGGTGGTCATTCCAAATTGATTTTTGATAATGAATATTCGAAATGGAATTTTGATGGTTGTAATTACAAATGAAATTTTGACCCAAAATATTCTCAAATGGAATTTTGACACTGCACATTCCAAATGGAATTCCGACACTGTACACTAAATATGGAATATTGACCCAGGACATTCCCAATGGGATTGTGGTAGTGCACATTCCATATAAAATTTTGACACTACATATTCTAATTGTAATTTTGATGCTGCACTTTCCAAGTTGAATTTTGACACTGCACATTCTAAATGGAATTTTGGACCTTGACATTAGAAATGGAATTTTAACACTGCACATTCCCAATGGAATTTTGATGGCAGTCTTTCCAAATGAAATTTTGACACGACATTCCCAGTGGAATTTTGACAGCACACATTGCACATGGAATTTTGACGGTGGCAATTCCAAAAAGAATTTTGACAGTGTACATTCCAAATTGATTTTTGACACTGACATTCAAAATGGAATTTGCATGGTGGTAATTACAAATGGAACTTTGACCCAGGATATTCCTAATAGAATTTTGACACTGGTCATTCCAAATCGAATTTAACAATACACATCCTAAATGGAATTTTGACTCAACATTCCAAATGGAATTTTGACACTGGTGATACCAAGGAAAACTTTGGCTCTGCACATTCGATATGGAATTTGGATACTGCACATCCCAAATGGAATTTTGATGGTGGTCATTGCAAATGAAATTTTGACACTGCACAATCTCATTGGAATTTTGACATCACACGTTTCAAATGGCATTTTGACCGTGGTCTTTCCAAAAGGAATTTTGACAATACATAAACCAAATTGATTTTTGACACTGACTATTCCAAATGAAATTTTAACACCACACATTAGGTGTCCCATGGATAGTGTAGCTTACAGATCGAGGCACAGAACAAACAAGACAGTCCGATGGCCAGAAGATCTAAGAGCAATAGAGAGAAAGGTGAGACTCTCCCAGCCATTTATATCTCTGCCCTTCAATTGATCTCACATGTGTTCATTGGCCACGTTGGCACAACAAACCTACCTCTCTTCATTGACCATGTTGGCACAACAAACCTACCTATTACACCTTCCCAACAAGGTTTCTGAAGACAAAGCAGGTGCACAAGCAAATGTGGCAATGAAAGCTGATGGTGCCCGGCTATGAAAAGACAGAAAATCTGATGTCTTAAATGCTTACAGATAAACAAGCAGCCATCTATCTGAGACGTAAGAAAGCCCACATGGAAGAAGCACAGCAACCTGGGTGATCAAAAGTTGTTGAGGGGATCAGTTCTCAGGCATCAAAGAATAAAATAATTATATCATTGTGAATGAGGGGGAGAGCAGAGTGGGGATTCAAAGCCCATCTGTAGGCAAATGGTCATGAAGGTTCTCAGGAAGGGGACACTGCAGTCAGGTGTAGTGTAGCAATGATGAAACATTCTCTCCCCAACTATCATGATCCCAATTCTACCTTAGAAATCTGGCTGGACCGGAGGATATACATTGGAACTGATAGAACCTGGAAACATACATGGAATCCAAGAGAGAAGAGCCATTCAACACCAGTGTTCTCATGTAAAAAAGGTGGTGGAGTGGAGGGAAGGTGGGGTAGAACTGGATAACAAATTGCAAGGATCTATATATAACCTCCTTCCTGGGTGACAGACAGCAAAGAAGTGGGTCAATGGGGATGTTGTGTGGCATAACATGTGAAAATAATAATTCATAAATTATCAAGGTTTTCATAAGTATGCGGGAGCAGGGAGGGAGAGGGAAAATGAGGATCGGATACTGGGGGCTCAAGGAGAAGGCAAGTGTTTTGAAAATGATGAGGTAGCAAATGTACAAAAGTGTTTGATACAATAGATGTATGTGTGGATTGTGATAAGAGTTGTATGAGTCTCAAGTAAAATGATTTATTTTAAAAAGATTTTGTACAATAATAAAGCTAAAAATTAAAAAGAATCCTGTAATCGTGTTGACTTCGACTCATAATGGCACTATCGCACAGCGTAGAAGTGCAACTGTGTTAGACTGGGCTCACTAGAGAGACAAATTCAGAGACACTCGTATATATGTATGAGACAGTCTTCTATCAAAGAACAACTGGATATTGAGAAAACGTCTCAGTCCAGTCTGGATCGAGTCCATAAGTCTGATATTAGTCCATATGTCTATACTAATTTTTCACAAATTTCTCTTACAAACTCCCACAGCACATGCTATGAGGCTGAATGCAGTAAGATCACAGGCCGGTTGGTGAAAAGTCTTCTGATTCCAATGGCAATGGAAGCACTCTTCACTAGCATGGTTGGCATGTGGATCCTCCAGCTCTCTGAGTGTGGCTCCTTACTGGAAAATGAAGCAGAGAGAAAGTGGCATCTACCGTCAGGGAGAAAGATATGGAGTTCTGAGAATCCTCAAGAGAAGGCCACGCCCCCAAGGAGGCATCAACAGGCTCTAACCCAATCCAGTTTTCTTTATTCACTGTCCATCTATCACATGCATATGAGTTCATCAAAAATACCATGGCTTGAGCAAGTCTACCTTAGTCCTGGATGTTATCATGGTTAATTTTCAACAAACTGAAAAGATCTTCTGCAGCAGATTTATCCAATGAAATGTTTTTTTTCTTCTTTTGACTTCTGTTTGCAATAGCATGGATCATGGATCCAATATGATGAAATTCTTTCCAACTTCAATCTTGAGTAGAAGATTTATATAAAGAAAATTCACCCCACTACGCTAATCACTGAAATAATTTGCAAGGTACAATTGTGTGGATGGAACCATGTGCATAAAAAGCATGGAATTCCTTGAAGGGCGATTGGTCCTCTTGGACATCCTAATGGACTTAAAATGAGTCATAACAGAGGGGAAAGATGTCGGGTTTATCATCAAGAAGAAAGGACTCAGAACCTCTAGAAATAGAAGACAGAGATAGAAATAGATAGAGAGATAGAGAGAACTGTAACACTCACAAGGTCAGTAAAATGGCATCAGGGCAGATAGCAGAACCAGAAAACAGGTATAACACAGTGCTGTGGGCTTCCTGATCCATGAAGCAAGAACATGGAGGCGTTCACGAAGGACATTTGCTGGCAGAGCGTGGTGCTTCAGGCACTTGCAGACAAAGCCTTGCTGAATGTGCTCAACCTTTCCCACCTGTTTGACACCTTCTGACATGGCACTCCCTCACACAACATCCTCCACGATGGTCCCCCATTGAGTCTGAAGGGGTGCCACATCCTGGCCCCAATGTATATCCTTGAAATTCCCTCTTGAGCTTCATGATCTGCTCCTCTTGCTACTATGCTGCTTGCCTTTAGTATTAGAATTAAAATTAGAATTACATTACATTAGGATTAGGATTAGAATTACATTAGACTTATATAGTGCCTTGGATAGAATTGTAATCTTTACTATATTGAATGTCTGATCCACAAACATGGGATATTCTTCCATTTGTTGAAGTCATTCTTGGTTTCTTATGAGAGTGTTCTGCAATTTTCGTCATATAGATCTTTTGTTCTTTTAGTCAGGTATATTCCTAGATATTTCAATTGTGCTTGGCAATTATGAAGGGTACCTCTTTTTTGGGGGGGGGGGCATCACTGCCTTCTGATGGTCGTGGGAGCTACCCAGCGCTGCTCCTGAGAGCCACCTCTAGATATGAACCACCAAGCCCGCAGGCTGCAGTCCTGCACTCAACCACTACGCCACCGGTGCTTAGCCCAGCGTAAATCTTTTTTATTGCCTCTTCTGTGGTCTGATCTTATGTGTATAGCAGTCTGATCAACTTCTGATTGTTGATCTTGTATCCTGTCACTCTGCCATACTCCTCTATTTTTTTCAGTACTCCACTTGTGGAGCTTTTGGAGTTTTCCATATATAAAATAATATCATCTGCAAATAGCGATAATTTCACTTCTTCCTTCCCCAGGAGAATATATTTGGTGTCTTCTCTTTGCTTTATGTTGTTAGCTAAAACCTCCAGTACGATAGTAAATGAAAGTGGGGACAAGGGACATCCTTGCCTGGTCCCTTATTCAGTGGGTTTCTGTTTGTCTTTTCTCCATTGACTATTATGTTGGCTGTTCATTTTTCATAAACAGCATGTATTGCTTTAAGGCATGTTCCTTCTATTCCTATCTTCTTGAGTGTCTTAAACAGGAATTGGTGTTGGATATTGTCAAATACTTTTTTTTGCATCTATTGATATTATCATATGATTCTTATAGTATTTCTTGTCAATTTGGCGAAGATTCTAATGGCCTTTCGTATATTGAACCACCCCTGTATCCTGGGTATGAAACCCCCTTGGTCGTACTGAATTACTTGTTTTATATACTTTTGTATTTCATTAGCCAGTATTTCATTAAGGATTTTTGCATCATTATTCATTAGAGATATTGGTCTGTAGTTCTCAATTCTTGTGGGGTCCTTGCCTGGTTTTGGTATGAGTGTTATATCTGTTTTATAGAAGGTCTTCGGGAGTTTGCCATCTTTTATTTAAGTTTTGGAAGAGTTTGTGTAGGATTGGTGTTAGTTTTTCTCTGAAAGCTTGGTTGAATTCTCCTGTAAAGCCATTTGGTCTTGGTGATATTTTTTTGTTGGTAATACTTTGATCACCTTGTCTATTCCTTGTATTGTTATGGGTCTGTTGAGATTCTTGATGTCCATTGGGAATAATCTTGGGAGGGACTGTTTTTCCAAGAATTTGTCCATATTTTCCAAGTTGTTAAATTCATTGGAGTACAGAAATTCAGTGGTCAGTTGTGATGACTCCTCTTTCATTCCTCATTCTTGCTTTTGAAATATTTCCCCTCCTTTCTTTGGTAAAATCTGCCAGTGGTTTGTCAGTTTTGTTAATTCTTTCAAAAACCAACTTTTAGCAGCATTAATTTTTTCCATCATTTTCTTATTTTCCCCTTTCCTGAATCTCAGCCCTGATTTTTATTATTTCTTTTCTTTTGCTATTAGTGGGATTGTTCTGTTGAATCTGCTCTAGTCATTGCAAATTCTGTGCCAACATATCAGTTATGAGACATTTTACCTTTTTCGGATATGTATGTACTGCTACAAAACTTCCTCTGAAGACTCAGTTTCCCATATGTTTTGGTATGTCGTGTTTTCATTCTCATTGGTTTCTAGAATTTTTTCAAATTTCATCTGTGATGTGGGTCAATAAGCACTCCTATTGCAATACAGAACTATTCATTCTCCAATTATTTTCTCTTCATCTTCCTTTTGTTGATTTCCAACCTTATGGCATAGTGGTCTGAGAGAGAGTTCTGTATGGTATCAATGTGCTTAAATTTATGGAGATTCATCTTGTTTCCCAGCATGAGGTCAATTTTTAAGTTTGTTCCATATGGGATTGAAATAAATGTGAATTGTTTTTTATTTAGATGAAAAACTGTAGATACCTGCTATGTCAAATTTTCTTATTGGAGTGGTTAAATCTCTAGCCTCCTTGTTGAGTTTCTTTCCCTGTGATCGTTCTCAGAGTGTGGTATATTGAAGTCACCCACTATAATTGTTGAAGGTGTGATTTCTTTTTTTCCATCTTTTAGAGTGTTTGCTTTATGTATTCAGAGGGTCTCTCAATTGGGGAACATATGTTTTAAAATGCTTATTGGTTCATTGTCTACCCTTCCCTTGAGCATCATACAGTGTCCCTCCGTATCTTTTTTTGTGGTTTGCACTTTGAGGTCAATTTTATCCAAGATTAGGATTGCTACACCTGTTTTTTTTGAATTGCTGTTTGCCTGGTATGTTTTTCTCCAGCCGTTGATTCTGAACATATTTTTTTTTTCTGTGATTTAAGATGGGTCTCGTGTAGGAAGCAGATTAAGGGGTTGTGTTTTCTAAGCCAGTCTATTTCTCCTAAGCCCTGAATTCAATCCATTGATATTCAGGGTTATTAATCTATCTGTGTACTCTGTGTTGTCACTTTAAATCGCTCTTGTGTTGGGTATTTTTTCTATCCCCATGGGTTGTACCTATGTCTGTTTGTGGTTCATTCTTGCCTTTTGTCCATCGCTAAGCCAGAGTTATCTTAGCTCTTAGGGGCTGTTATCCCTTTGATAGTCTCTGGGTAGAGTCGTTCTGTGTGTCAGTCTATTGTATATGCTTGGTGATTGTTGTTCTGCCTCCGATTGGTCGGTGAGGATCTTTTGTAGGGCTGGGTTCCTTTTAGCATATTCTTTGAGATTCTCCCTGTCTGGGAAGACTCTCACTTGTCCCTCAATTTTGATGGATAATTTGGCTGAATACAGTATTCTTGGGTTTGCATGGTTTTCCTGCAATTTTTGGAATGTGCTGCTTCCCTCTCTCCTCTTTTTCATACCTTCCATTGATAGGTCTCTGCATATTCTTATCTGTTTTCCTTTATATGTGATTGCTCCTTTATCCCTATCAGCTCTCATAATTTATTCCTTTTTCTCATAATTGAATAGTTTCACAACTGCATTTATTTGAGTTTTCTTCTTGAAGTTTAGTCTAGGTGGCATTCTTAAGGCCTTATGCATGGTTGTCTGGTTTTCATTCATTAAGCTAGGGAGGTTTTCCTCCAAGAATTCCATCACTGTTTTGAATGTTGGTTTCCTTGATGCACCTTCCTCCGGTAGACCAATAATTCTGAAATTGTTTCTTTTCATAGCAGCAGACAAACTTCTGAGGTTTTCTTCTGTTTCTCTGATAGACTTGTTAGACTTTTTCTCACATTTATTTATTTATTTCCACTTGTGAGTAATCCAGGTCACTGGTCTTGTTCTCTGCCTTCTCCATTCTGTGGGCACAATCTGAAAGTTTCCTCTTAGTTTTTCTTAGCTTACTCCTTAGTTCTTGTATTTCTCTTTGGTGCACTGCCTTTATCTCCTTTATCGACCCTTCCTTCTTCTCTGTATACATGTCAGCAACATTCTGAAGATTTCTTTCTGTGCTTTATCAACTTCTGCATTTTCTATGAGTGACCTTAGTTCCAGCAGGTTATCTTGCAATGGACTTGGTTTCTCCTTTCTTAACACTGTGGAAGGAGCTTTCGGTTTTTTGTTTGATTTATTCAATTTAGATGGCATTTTCCTTGGTGTTTCAGAGTCCTGGGCTCTCTCTTTGGGAGGCTGGTATAGGATTTTCTGTAGGCCACCATAATCCTACTGCCTTGAGAGATAGTCCCACTGTCACACTCAATCTTCTTTTGGGTTTCAGTAATTTCTCTCTGTTACATCACTCTTGGTCAATCCCTACCAGGCCTCTCACTCACATCTTGCTGCTTATTTTGGATCACTTGTTACCTCATCCCTGGGTTGATCAATTCCACCTATTTTCCCCCACCTCCGTATCTTTCATGCCCCCCTTAACTATCAGTTCTATTGTTTTCTCCTCCAGGCTGTTCGTCTAGCATATCTTACCTAGATAGACTAGAAGAGATAATAAAGTGTACAAAAATAATACATCCCTGGATGAAGTGACAGAAGAAAACAAAACAATGACAAGAACAACAACAACATAAACAATGTCCAGGAAAAAATATTAAGTAAAAAATTAAAATAATAACAAAAGAAAAAGCTGTAAATAATCCAAGGTCTTTTTGGTGGCCTCCAGGATTGTCCCCCGTTGAGTCCGATGGGGTGCCACATCCTGGCCCCAAAGCATATCCTTGAAATTCCCTCTTGAGCTTCATGATCTGCTCCTATTGCTACTATGCTGCTTTCCTTTAGTATTTTGCCTCGGTGCAGTAGTGTCAGACCGGTTGCACTCCCTGCTTTTCCAATATTGTCTCCATAGGGCTTTGGGTCAATGGGAGCCACTTTGTTTCATAGTTCAGCTTGCTATATGGCCTTCTCTGTGCAATGGCTGTTCTGAATGGGAAGAGACAATACAATCATCCATCCATTGTGTTAAGAACATTTTGTTGCCATCATCATTCTTAAACATTTTCTTCATAATTGAGCTCTTCCTATCAGCTTCTCCTTTTCTCCCTCCACTCCCACCTTTTCTCCCTCATGAATTGAACCCTTGATAACTTATAACTTATTATTTTGCCATATCTTGTAGTGTCCAAGGTTTCCCTTTACCCTTTTTCTGTTGTCCATCCCCAAGAGAGGAGGTTATATGTAGATTCTTGTGATCAGTTTCCCCTTTCTACCCCACCTTCCCTTTACCCCACCCCCACCCTCCAGCATCACCTCTCTCATTATTGGTCTTGAGGGATGTATCTGTCATGGAGTCCCTGGGTTTCCAGTTTTTATCTGTACCAGTGTACATCCCCTGGTCTAGCAGAATTTGCAAGGTGAAATTCGGATCATGATAGTGGGTTGGAGAGGCAACATTAAAGAACTAGAGGAACATTGTATGCTTGATCATTGCTATACTGTACCCTGACTGGCTTGTCTACTCCTTGTGATCCTTCTGTAAGGGGATGTCCTGTTGGCTTCAAATGGGCTTTCAGTCTCCAGTTCGCACTCCCCCTCATTCACAATGATTTTTTTCCCTTGATAACTGATCTCATTGACATCTTGTGTTCACACAGGCTGGTGTATCTCTTACATTGGTTTTCTTGTTTCTCAGTTAGATGCCTGACTTCTTATCATCCAGCTGTTAAGACCTCAGACGCTATATTTTGCGACCCTGGCATCATCAGCTTTTTTACTACAGTTGCTTATGCAGCTGCTTAGTCTTCAGTGATCCTGTTGGGAGGGTGAGCATCATGGAATGCAAATTTAATAGAACAAAATGTTCTTGCATTGAGGGAGTACTTGAATAGAGGCCCAATGTCGATGTGCTACCTTAATACTAAACCTATAAACGTATCCATCATACATAAATGTATTTACATCTTAACAAATCTTGAAGGCATATGATGAGAGAAAGAACAGTTCCTTTGAACACAGGTGCTCTGTAACAAAATTATAAGTATTTGTTGGCAATCATCTCAAGTGGCATGATGAGTTTGGAACACACATTTCAATAACTTAATTAATGCAGGGGTAGAGGGTCCATAAAAATGGGTGTTTACCTCTGTATTTATTATATAAGCTACTGTTCAAAAGTAGGTGTATGGTAAGCAGACTTGCTTCTGGGCTTTTCAATTCCCATTCCCTGGAGCTGTTTCTCTCAGAGGCAATGCAGGAGCTCCATGTGTAACCTGGGTACAGGTATGCAGGGGAGACAAAACTGGTTGCTCCAAATACAAGGGAAGAGATGTTTTGTTGTAGATTAGGGTTTTTTTTTCATTAAGCAGCAGGAATTGAACCACAACAGCAGCATCTTCTGCAAATCCCTTCCTGCCCTGTTGGTTAAAAGCATGCAGTCAACATCTATGACCACTCCATCTCTCCATGGGAAGAGAGGATGGATAGTCACTGTCTGTGGGGGACCTGGGACAGAGCACACAACAGACAGAGTCAGTCAAAGCGGGGGGGGGTCTTTTGTTGGTTTATTTTTGAGATACTAATTCATGAGAGACCTTTCAGATGGAAGTCCTCTCATCAGCGGCAGTAATCACTAGCCAGAGAGTTTACCAAAGATGAATGGGATCACACTGCAAGGGGAAGGAGGACACAGGTACTTTAAAGGGTGGTCATTTAAGCTGATCTTTAACTCTCTCAGTAGACTCAGACACACATTAAAGTGAAGGCATTTAGGTGCTGGCCTGCTGCACATGTTAATTAGGCTCAAATGCACACTTACACAATTTTTCGAGTTTAAAACCATTGTTTCCCCTTTGAAGAAGAAAAAATATAAATACATACCAGAAACCAGACCAGTGTAAGCTATACTACACATTAAGGGTGAACACTTGCCAAAAGGACCAGTTACCAGAAAACAGCAAGCAAATGTAAGGAAAAAGATCTGTTGCATGCAGAACTTGCAAAGAGCTTTTTGGAGGATAAGATCAGCTGCCCAGTGAAAAACACATTCTGGTCCCCAAACGTGGGCAAAATCACTCAAAGTTCTGCAACAAATACTGGAGGAATTAGGAAACACTTCTGACACAGAACTTTACAATAGGGACAATTCATTTCAAACAACACTGCAAAACAGTTAAAACAAATATTTTACAAACAGAAGAAAATTCTTATGTAAATTTGTGACCTACTGTGTTGCTCACCAGGGCTTTGGCAATCAGCCAGACAGTTAAGACCACAGACTGAGAAATATGAGAACAGGCAAACGAACTCTGGAGGAAACAAAAAAAGGAGAACAAAATATCAAACCATGAAAAGTGACAGACCAGACTTTTCCTGTATCAGCTGTTTTTGAATTGTACCTCATATAT
>PVJH01045331.1:0-12453 GCA_004026705.1 Nesogale talazaci
GAGTATACCAGATGGTCTAGATTGGACTGTTTGCACAGTTTCCTGTTCTAAACCACAGGACACAGGATGTTGCAGCTGTCCTGGGTAAAGGATGGCCTAGTTGCAGGTTTTACAAAACATAAAATTTTCCACCTTTAAAATGGCTGTTGTTAAGCTAACAGAAGGTAAAGCACTAGGTGAATGCAGCATGACCTTTACACCTATAAGTAGATGGATTTATTTCTAGGTTTTCTGCTCCATTCCATTGGTACATGTATCAATCATGTACCAGTACCTTGCTGTGACTATGCAGTATATTTTAAAGTCAGATAGTGTGTCTTTCTACCTAGTTCCTCTTTTTAAGACATTCTTTGCTCATCTTGGGCTTCTTCTTCTACACATGAAATTGACCATTACTTTTTTTTAATGCCTTTAAAGAATGAATTTGAGGTTTGAATTGGGATTGTCACCATAGATTCTTTATATAGTATTGCCATTTTCACAATATTAAGTTCATAGATTTAATATTAATATTCATTGATATGTGACTTCATTCCATTTATGTAGGCCTTTTTGATTTCTTGTCATAGTGCTCTGTAGTTTTATATGTACTTGTCTCTCCCCCACCCTTTGATTAGATTGATTCCTAAGTATTTAATCTTTTATGTAGTAATTGTGAATGGTACTGTTTCCTTAAGGTCTTTTTCAGAAATCTTCTCGATGCTGTACAGGAATCCAATTGATTTCTGCTTGTTAATCTTATATTCTGCTATTTGGCCTAATCCTTCAATAGACCCCCAACAGTCATTTTGTAGAGTCTTTTGGTTTCTCTATGTATAGTACCCTATCATCTCAAAATAACCAGAGCTTCACTTCTTCGTTGGCTCTTTGAATTCCTTTGATTTATTTTTATTGTCTGATGGTTTAAGACTTCCAATACTAATGTTGAGGAAGTGTGGTGGTAAGGAGTATCTTGCTTGATCACTATTTTCAGGGGAAATGCTTCTAATTTTTAACTCTAAGCATAATATATTGTCTGTAAGTTTTTCACATATGACCTTTATTTGTTGAGGAATCTCTTCTAATCATGACTTGTTGAGGAGTGCTTTTGTTCAAAATGTGTGTTGGACATTGTTAAATGCCTTTTCTACATCTATTGATATGATCATGTGGTTCTTTTCTTTGCAGCATTTAAGGGGTGAATTACATCAATTGTTTTTCAAATGTTGACCCATCCCTTGTATAAGTCAGTCATGGTTAATTATCATTTTTAATACCTTATTTTGTTCTACTGACTGAAATTTTGTTGAAGATTTTTTCATCTATATTCATGAATATATGAGTCTAGTTTTCTGTCTTTGGTTTTGATATCAAAATTATTCTTGCTTCATAGAATGAGTTTGGAGTTTTATTATCATTTTCTATAATCTGCAATTGTGTAATATTGGTGACAAGTCTTTTCTGAATATTTGGTAGAATTCCCCGATGAAGCATTCTGTTCTTGGGCTTATCTTGTTTGGAAACTTTTAATAGCCTCTATTTTCTCCTTTTTAAAAAAAAGTGGGTCTGAAAAAAAAGTGGGTCTTTTGAGTTTATCTACATCTATCTGAGTAAATTTAGATGGATGGTGATTTTCTAGGTATTTGTCCATTTATTCCAGATTAGGAAACTTACTTTTGTACAATTTTTCAAGGCTGTGTGTTACTATTCTTTTTATTTCACTTGAATGTGTTATGATGTCACTCTCTTTTTCCTTTTTCTATTTTAAAATGCTTTTACTGGGGCATCTTACATCTCTCATCACAATCAATACATTCATTCTATTCTTTTGCACATATGGTACCACCATCATTTTCAAAGCGCTCTCTTTCTAATTGATCCCCTGAGAACACCTCCCCATTTCTTCCCCCTCCCTCTCATGCGCACCCTCCTACATGAACTCTTGAAGCAGGTTATTATGTTCATATCTTACATTGTCATCCATAGCCCATCATCTACTTTTCCATTATTTGTTCCCCTGAGAGGGGGTTATATTTTCATCCTTGTGATGAATTCCCTCTTTTGCCCCATACACCCCACATATTCCTCTTGGTCTCTTTACTCTCATTGTTGGCCCTGAGGGATTTTTCTATCCTGGATTCCATTTTGCAGGCTCTGGTCTCATCAGGTTTGCAAGGTAGGATTGAGGTCATGATAGTGGGGTGAAGGAAGCACCAAAGATCTAGAGAAAAGTCATGTGTTGGTGTCGATGGGATCCGGTATCAGGCATTTATGGCCCAGATCAAAATCATACCTAATATCAATGCGATTGGGGGACATAGAGTGTAGACCCAATGTCCATCTGTAGACAATTGGACATCCCCTTACAGCGGGGGTAACAGGGAAGAGATGAGCCAGTCAGGATGCAGTATAGTGCCAAAGTTATTCTTTCCATCTCTTATTTAATATGTTTGCATCTTTTATTTGGTTAAGCTATCTAAATTTTTGTCAACTTTTAAATCCTTTTAAAGAATCAGCTTCCTAATTATTCCACTTTGGGTTTTGCTGTCCCATGTGCTTATTTCTGCTCTGTTCCTTAAGGTTACTTTTCTTGTGCTATTGGAACATTTATGTCATTGCCCTTGTTCCAGTTGTTGAAGGTGTTGTGTTAAGATGGCAATTTTTCACTTCTCTTTTATTTGATGTACGTGTTGAATTCTGTGTTTTGATTTCTTATAACTGTTTTGCTGTGCCTCATTTTTCTTGCCATATTATGCTCATTTGCTTCTAGGAATTTTAAAATTTCATCACATTTTTGTTTTACTATCTAATCATTTTGAATAACATGTGCTTCAAACTCCATTTCTTTGTCTTAATGGTTCTATTTTGATGTTGATTTCTAAATTTAGTGCATTGCTATCTGTGAAAACATATTTTACATGGCCATTTTTTTTAATTAATTAAAACTTCCTTTGTGGTCTAGTACATGATCTATTCTTAAGAATGTTCCAATTGCACTGGAGAAGAATGCACACTGCAATATTGTTGGAAGGTGTGTTCTATACATGTTTTGGAGGTCCATGTGATCAATTACATTGTTTAGCTTTTTTGAGTCTTTCTTGAGTTTCTTTCCTGGAAAGTGGCATATGGGATTTGTCAATTATTATTGTTAAAGTCTCCCATTATTACTGTTGGGGTGTCCATTTTTCTATATAAGTCTACAGGTAATGTATATTGGAGATCTTTAATTGGGTGCGTATATGTTTATTATTGCTGTATCTTCATGAGTTATTGTCCTTTTATATCATTATGTAGCATCCATGTTTGTCTCTCATTATGTCTATTTTTTCAGAGATTAATATGGCCACATCTACCTCTTTTTTTTCTGGCAACTTGCTTGATATGCTTCTGTGCAGCATTTTTTATAGTCTATTTTGGTTTTGGGTTTGAGGTGTATTTCTTATGAGCAGCATACCAATGGATCTTGCTTGTCTATCCTTTTTTTACTCACTCTTTCTTTTAAAGTGCATTTAGTTCATTAACATTCAGTGACATTTATATGAATGGATTTGATATTGCTTTTTGATATGTGTTTTGTGTGTGTGTGTGCTCTGACAAGTTTCTTTTTCCTTCCTGTATTTGTTTGTTGCTTTTATTATTGCTTTCAGTGTATTGGTTTTAATGAGGAGTTGTCTTGTATGTTAGTCTCAGGCTTATGAACTGCTGCTGTTGATATTTGGCCATTGTACTCCATTTAGTATTTTTTGTAGTGGTGGTCTTGTTTTTGCAAATTGGTTTAATTTCTCTTTGCCTAGGAAAATTGGTTTAATTTTTCTTTGTCTTTGTCATTTCTCCCTCATATTTGAGTGATGATTTTGCTGGGTACAAGATTCTTGGTTGATATATATTTTCCTTCAAGACTTTATATATGTTGCTGTACTTTCTCCTTGCCTACATGATTTCTGCAGAAAAATATAATATTATTTTAATTGCTACCCCTTTGTCTGTGATTGTTCTTTTTACTCTGGTTTTCTCTGATGGTTTCCTTGTTTTTCATGTTAGAGACTTTAACTATAGCATGTAATAGACTTTTTATCTTGGGGCCCCTCTTAATTGGATTTCTCTCACCTTCCTGGGTAGTTCATTATCTTTCATGAGGACTATTCTTATGGGACTCCTTGGATTATTCTATCTGTGGATTTTTTGTTTCTTTCTCTTCTGAAATCACTATAAATCATAATTTATTTCTCTTGATTGTATCTCTCATTATTCTTGGGTTTTCTTTGGTTACTTTTGCATTATTTTCTTGCTGTTGTTGTTTGTTCTTCCCCTTGAATGGAATAATAACATTTGTCTTCAAGCTCCTCACTAATTTGAGTTTCCATAAATTGCATTTCTCTTTTATTTTATAATATTGTGTGATTCTATTATCGTACTGTTCAAATTCTATGCCTATGCTTGTTTTCTTGCAAAGTTTGTAGAATGGTTTCTAGTTTTTCTGTTCTTTCACTTTTATCTTTCAGAATCATTCTTCATCTATGGTACAGAAGCAATAGTCATTCTTCTGAATTTTCAAAAATATAATTCCACAGTCTGTTAAATCTCAGCCATTTCTTTAAGATCTGAGGGTTATTTTCTTATTTGTGCCTGCGATTCAGTTTCATTTTGTTTGTGTTTTTGTGTGCATTTGCCAATATTTTCTGTTGTTTCCTTGAAATCTTAGTGTTCCTGTTATCTGTGACAGTACTTAACTCTGTTGGAGGATGTATGTGAGGAAAGGGAGACACTTTAGGACACTTAGCATAGGAAGAGTGATAGAGTAAGTGATACAGAACAGATAAAATTTGTGATAGGTAGGTTTGTTATGCCAACATGGCCAAAGAAGATAGGAAGCTTTTTTGTTACAACGTGGCCAATGAACAAATGAAAGATCAATTGAAGAGTGGAGATATAAATGACTCATCGATCCTCACCCTTTCTCTCTTGCTCTTAGATCTTCAGACCAGATGGCTGCCTTGTTTGCCCTGGTCCTCGATCTCCAAGCTATACTACCTGTGGAACACATAATCTGTGGACTGTCTCGCTGTGAGTTGAGGTTCCTTCAAGCCTTGCTTCGCCACGGTCCTGGAATATACATCTCTTGAGTTGACCTTGTAATCGGCCTGACTGTTGGTGACCTCCCTTGCTGTTTGCTGTCTGTGGCAGGATAGCCTGAATTGCTCTGCAAAGGACTATTTGGCGGCCCTCAAGATTTGAAGGGCTGCCAGTCTGCTAGCTTTCTCACGCAAGTGAGTTCCACTGAGCCACTTGCACGACTTTATAGATTGGTTAACTGTTTGTTTCTTAAGTTAGATATATTTCTATCTATATAAATATAGAGAGAGAATTATTAGTGTACTGATTTTTTTCTCTAGAGAACCCTAACACAAAATTGTTGAAAGCAGTGGTTCTCAACCTTCCTAATGTCATGACCCTTTAATATAGTTCCTCATGTCATTTTCACTCCCCTACCAAAGATATTATTTTAATTGCTACTTCATAACTATAATTTTGCTACAGTTATGAATAAGGCTACTCCTGTAAAAGCCTTGTTAGACTCCTAAAGGGGTTGCAATTCACAGGTTGAGAACCACGGTTTAAGAGAAAGTATCAAAGGAAGAAAAAGGAATCGTGTCTGTGACTCCACCTAGTGGGCTACTTTGTGAGGTTGCAATATGGTTATGCTCTACAGTGGTCTGGAGGTCAGGGCTTGGATGGAAGAAAAGGATATGGAGAAGATTCTTAGAGTCGACTCTTTTTAGTGGTTGAGTAAGTGGTGTTTCTCACACTGCCTAAGAGGCAAGGGTTCTTTGAGAAGGATTGGGAATGGGGAAGCAGGGCTGGGCAACTTTTGTGGATGGTCTAGCACAAGGAGGAGGAGAATGAGCAGACCCAGGGTCCATTCTATAGCTTTTAACTGCCTGTGGTGGTGTAGGGTGGTCTGAATGAAGTGTTACTTGGGAGATGGGGGTATTATGAAATTGAGGTTTGTAGATATGGTGAGGGAAAGTACTTATGTTAAGCAGAACAAACCAATGAGATAATATTGGTTAAGATGGAATTATCAATATAGGACAAAACTTTATTTTAAAGAAGGGGAGAAATGAAGCGACATCCTCTCTCAGAGGGGTTGCAGAGAGAAGATGAGCCAGTTGAGGTACAGTATAGTACCAATGAAATATGCAACTTTCCTCTGGTTCTCAAATGCTTCCTCCCACCAACTATCATGATCCCAAGTCTACCAGACAGTTTCAGCTAGACCAAGGGATGTAAACTGGTATCAGAAACATGGGGGAATTTAGGATAGATGATCCTTTAGGACTAGTGGGGGGATTGGTGACATTGGGAGGGTGGAGGGATAGTGGAATAGAAAGGGGGAATTAATTTCAGGGATCTACATGTGACCTCCTCTCTGGGGTGTGAACAGCAGGGGTGGGTGGGTGAGGTGACACGTTGGACAGGGTACAATATGAAGAGGTAATAAAAATTTGTAAATTATTAGGGGCACATGGGGGATGAGGTGGGGGAGGGGAAATATTGGGAGGTGGAATTTAAAAAAAGAAATAGAGGAAAGGGGGAAAGAGGAACTTATGCCAAGGGCTCAAGTAAAAATATTTTGAAATGAATGTGGCAACATGTGTACAAATGTGCTTAATATGAACGATGTATTGAATGTTATAACAGCTGTAAGAGCCCCAAATAATATTATTGGGAAAAAGAAGGGGAGAACAAAGAAAGGGGGAAAAGGAGCTAGGGAGTCTCCACTTAGTCCTGAGAGTGATCAAGACTGTACAGGGCAGAGATCATTTGAGTAATTAAAATCAGTGCCTAGTAGTATGTGGCTCTGTTCTTTCATTTGTGTAGATGAGCAGGACAGGGTTAGCCTAGGTGACTTCAAGAGATAAGAGATGGAAATCTTCATAAAGTGAGGCTAATTGTAGCTGGTTCTCTTAAAGGAATAGAGCCCAGGGGGCTCCATTTGGAAGGGAAGAGCCCTACTCTTTTCATATGATGTCGGTCTCCAGGAGGCTAGGAGAATGAAAAGGCTGTTCCTGGTAACTTCCTGGGCAGCCTGGGCTGGGCTTGTGAGGCTGGGTGGCGTGGAAGCACGAGACTTTCAGAGAACAGGCTATTGCTCTGGATGGTCTGGAGTGATGTAATTAGGGTGCTGACTGGAGAATGGTGCATTAAGTTAGCCAGGGTACACAGATAGCTGGTATTTTCACTGAGATACGCAGGAGTTCTGGAACATCCCAAGCATAGGGAGGATGACTTATATAATGCACTGTATAATGGGCGCTAGCCCACTAGAACATTCACGATCCAGGAATCTTGTCAGCTGAGAAATGCTTCCCAGGCCAGTAGCATATGCATTCCTGGGCATTCATCCACAAAGATCACCCATCAGTAGAGAGATGAGCAGAGTGTGTGAGCAGTCGGGAGGCCAGGTTTGTGGTGTGCACACATGCTGGGGAACTATACAGTCCCTCAAGTCTCTCAAAAGGCTGATGGCTTGGACCTCTGGGAGCAAGAGTTAGGCCTTCCTCCCTTTTCCTTACCCTTTACCACTTCACCATCCCTGGATTTCCGGAAGACTTGGATCATTTAACTATTGGATTGATCATCACACTATCCCCTCGCTGACTATCTTCTCCTGGTTCTTAAAGAGGGACACACTGTCTGGGAAATCATCCAACCACCTTGCTCCGGAACTATGTTCAAATTTGAATAATTCTTTTTTCTTGTGGTTGAGGGTCTGTTTCGTTGCTCTTGTTCAACTTGCAGAGCTTGCTGGGTTAAGGTACTATCAAACTTTGGCTTTCTCTTTTTTGTTCAGGTGAGTGTCTATTAGAAGAAATTGTCCTCTGAGTACTGCTTTTACTGTGTTCCAAACATTTTGATATGTTGTGTTTAATATAAAATGTTCATCAATTACACAGTGCTTTTCAAGCATTTGTTATTCAGTTCCATGTATTTTATTTTTGTCCTTGGTCTTTCTTTGTTTGATTTCTAATTTGTAGTCTGAAAAAAATGGTTTGTAAAATCTCATATTTTTTAATTCACTAAAACTTTTGTGTCAACATATAATTTATTCTAGAAAATGTCCATGTGCACTTGAAAAAAGTGAATACTGTGTTGTTATTGGGTTAATCTTTTTGTATATATTGAGGAGGTCAATCAGTTAATTTTGCTGTGTGGTTCTTCTGTGTCTTTATTGAGTTTTTTCCCCCATGTCCTATCTTTCTTCAAGAGTGGTGTATTGAAGCCTCTTATTATTTTTGCAATATCTATTTATCTCTTCATCTCTGTGAGAGTTTGATTCACATATTTTGAGGACTTTTATTGGGCTTATATATTAATTATGGTTATATTATCTTTATCTGTTGTCACTTTAATTACTATGTCATGCCATTGTTGTTTCTTATGATATACTTTGCTTTGAAGTCTACTTTATCATAGACCAATATTGCCACTCTTGCTCTATTTTGTCATTAGTTTGCTATTCTACATCCTTTCATTTTTGTCTTTGTGTCTAAGGAGTGTTTCTTCAAAGTAACATACTGATGAGCTCTGTTTTCATATTCATTCTGCTATTCTCTTTCTACTGGTGCATGTAAATCATTTACATTCAGTGTCATATTGATGTGTGTGGTTTTGTTTCTGTCATTCTGTTCTCTCTGTGTGGGGGGGTGCTATTGGCTTTCTTGCTTTTCTTTTATTTTTATGCTGTGTATTTATTGTGAGTGGATTTTCTTCTTGTCTTTTAATTTGTGGATATACTTCACAAGCATTTCGTGATTTTCTTTCCTAGTTTAAAGAGGTGTTTTTCTTCCTTTTTTTAGGTTAGTCTGCTATTTGTTATTTTCCTATCATAATAAAACAGTATATGTTCTTTTTTTTTGTCTTTTATCTTGATTTTTTTGTCTTGATTGAATGTTGCCTTTCCTGGAAATACATGCCTTTCCTTTTGTAAACAGCTTTATTGCCACTTTATCTACATCTCATTCAATTCAATCAATCTCAAGCATAGTTATGTGATCATTATCACAATTTTAGACATTTCTCCTTTCTTGTGTTCATTGCTATTTGAGTAATTATTATTTTAATTGTGGCCAAAAATATACCCAACAAAACATTCTCCAATTCACCAACTTCTGCAAGTATAATTCAGTGCCACCAATCATACTGTTCATATTCTACAACCATTATTATGATCTTTCCCCAAATTATTCTATCACCATTAACATAGACTCAACACAGTCCTAAGCAATAACTCTTACTCTTTGACCCATTGAAACAGTAGGTCATTTGTTTGGGTTTTTTGTCTTTCTCTTGATATAATATTCATGTATCACATACACTTCCATAGTTAAATCACTTTTTAAGAGTTGTAAGTACATTATCAAGATCAGTGCTAATGGAAACTCCCCACACCTGCATGCTGCTTCCTCCCCAAATCCTATCACCCTCTTCACCCACCACCCCCTTATCCTTGATAAACCATTACATCAGTTATGGTCTTAGGCACCTACTTCTTCCGTGCTATGAAAACTGGAAAACTCAATAGAAACAACAAAAAAAGAAAACCGAAATGAAACACCAAGAAGTAACTAATAATATAAGGATAAAAATAAAGAATATGATAGAAAAGGCCAACATAAAATTTTTAAAAGTCAGAAAAGAAATTTCTGTGATGGAAAAAAATATTTGAAGATCAACTGATCAAGTAAAATATTATACTATGGTTTAGTCTCCATAATCAAGTTTACATTTATCTCTCTGCCTGATATTAAAGATGTTTGAGTCCCTCAGGGTGGGCAAAGGGAAAATACCAGAGCTTTAATCTGAATAGATTATCTGCAGATGGAATCTGGGATCACACTGTTAGCCATAGTCTTCTACAAATTGGGTGATCACAATTTATGTTCATACTTTGCCTGTCATCATACTGGATTTCGTTATAGTCCTCTTTGAATCATGTAGGCTGGTGTGCTTCTTTAATGGGGACTTATTTAACAACTTATCTAGACAACTGCTTGTTTGCTTTTAAAACCTAAGGTACTATTCCAATGATAGCCAGGCACCATCTGCTTTCTTCTCCACACCTTTCTGTAGCAACCTTATTTTCAGTGATCTCTTTATGAAGGTGAATATTGAGCAGGGCCATGTTATAAGAATTAGCGGTTCTTGAACTGAGATTAAATTATGTGGAATACTGGAATACCTCTGTTTGTCCATGGGTTAAAATGACTTTAGTTTGCTTTGGCAGTCATATTATGACCGCAAACCCCCAAAACACTAACAACAAAAACAAAGAAACAAAAGACGGAAAAATAAAACGCCAAAGAAACAAAAAGGAAAAATTACTGTTAAGCATCTCCCTGAGTTATAAGGCAATTGCACTGATAACATCAATAATTTATCTCATGACATAGAATTTAAGATGCTTTTAGTATCAGACATTCATGCAAGTATAGTCCAACTGCAAGCTGCAATCCAGAAGTTGTTGCTTTGTACATATTGATTTCTTAATTGATTGAGCTTTGTTTACACTGACTAAGAAAGTTGGTACTAGGGGAAATTTTCTGGTATCATTTCTAACAAGGCAAGATCCTTTTCTAGCAGATTAAAACCTGTCATAACAATGCAGGGACCATCAAATGTGCTAAATATATGGTGGTTCTTGTCCCCCTATCCTTAGACATCCACTAAGCCAGGGGTCCCACCCAAAGTCCAATGACAACCATTTGCATAGTCTTGGGGTGGCTATTCTTTGCTTCATCTCCCCTCAATAGATTTCAATCCTAAGTCTAAGGGTACAGGTAGTTTTGAGTTAGGGTCCAGTTCTTTCTTTGGTCTTCCACTTGAAGTGCTTCTGGTGTGTCCCTTGGGATGCTATGTTGCCTGTAAGATCAGCATCTAACGTTATAATAATGCATAGGCTATACTGTGCTTTACTGAGGCTTGGGTAGTGTCTTAGTCTGGATAGACTAGAGAAACACATTTAAAGACATGCATATGTATATAAGAAAGCTTTACATACAAGAGCAATTGAATATTGACAAAACATCACAGCCTAGTCCAGATCAAGTCCATAAGTTCAATATTAGCCCATATGTCCAATACCAATCTACAAAGTCCTCTTCAGATTCACAAAACACATGCAATGATGACGAATGCAGAAAGACTATAGGCCAGTAGGTGGGAAGTCTTGTGGCTCCAGTGGCACTGTAAGCATCTCAGAACTCGCAGGGGTCTCCATGTGGCTTCTCTGGCTCCAGAGGTCTGGCTCCATCAGTTTCTCTTCATGTATCTTCTTCACAGGGATGTCTTGCAGGGAGTGAAAGAAGGGAGGGAGGGAGAGAGAGACAGATTGAGACTCCTGTGTCCAAGGAGCCATATAGGTCATAAAGCGACCAGATTTTAAGCAGGACACCATTGCCCGGGGAGTAGCAGGGTTCTAGATTAAAAATTTGGTCTATATGGAGCAACAAAAATTTTCATAGAACACAAAAGTAGTATTGTAATATATTTATTTTAATTTTAAAATGCCATGGGATGTTAACTTGTTAAAAAGCAGGACTTATGGTCACTTTAATACAGGAGTTCCTAGAATCCTCAGGAGAAGGCCATAACTGCACATAAGCTTCATTGGCTATGATCTGATCAACAGACTAGGCTCCGCCCTTTAACTTTGAATTCTGTAACTACCATAGTTATAAATGTAATCCAAACTCTATCCAGGAACAGATTGAATCTTATAGAATCAGGATTATTCTCCTTTTAAGTTCCCTATAATTATTGTTTAGCATTCCTGCATGAAATGAATTAGTTCCTCCTGATTTACTCACCATACCTCTGTTAGTCCGATATTAACCCATATGCCTGAAATCAGTCTACAAAGTCTTCTGACTCACGAAGTCACAGGTCAGTGGGTGCAGAATTCTGGCACTGGAAGGGGTCTTCCCATGGCTCCTCGCTTCCAGGGCTCAGGGTCCATTAACAGCATGCCACTCCAGCTTCAGATGCGTTGCTCCATTAGGGCAAAACCGTGTGGTCTCTCCACCGGCTCCTCCAGCTTCTCAGACACTGCCATCTTGTCTTTTCCGTGACTCTTCGCCTCTGAGACTAACTCCCAACAACTGGGGAAGATAGCTTCTCATCTTCACGAGGGAAATATCGCGAGATTTCCTAGAAGTCTCGGAAGAAAACCATGCCCACATAGAGACCTCATTGGCTACTCAATGGCTATCTCCAGATTAACAGGCTAGACTCAACCCCTACATTTCAGTCATAAAATTAACATAAGCACATCACTGCCATAATACCCACCAGCATAAATAGCAGTGCCTCTTCTGAAATTAGTATGCTCCCATTTCCTGGTCGTAACTTGAATTTCCAGTGAGATAGTTATGGTTTATTGTGCCAACCTGGCCAATAAACACATGTGAAATC
>PVJH01045332.1:0-12431 GCA_004026705.1 Nesogale talazaci
CATTGGGTGTCGTGATCAACAGCCTGCATGATGGACCCAGGGGCTTCTAACGTAGCTGTCACCCACCCTTGACTTGGTGCTAACCTCTCCCTGTGTGTGTCACAGCGAATCCAAGAGTCCTGCCAAAATGGCACCAAGTGGCTGGTGGAAACCCACGGGAAAGCCAGGCGGCAGAGAGGGGCTCGAAAGGGCTGTAGCCCGCCTCCACGCCGCCTCCAGCAGAGGAGCCCGAGGCCGTGTGCAGCCAGCCCAGCCTACTCAGCCCTGGAACCCTGGGAGAGGGAACGGCGGCGTCTCTCTGCCCAGAGGGGCCCCCGGGCCCAGCCGCTACGGCGTTCCAGGAGATCAGCTGCCTTCCGGAGCCCCTACTCCTCTTTAGAGCCCCTCTGCTCCCCCAGGCAAGTAAGACAGCCCCTCACCACAGGGTGGTCTCTGAGTCAGACACAATTTCTCTCCCCTCGTCCCCGAATACTAATTGGGTTCAATGGGCTTCTGAGCACCCACATCCGGTCCAGCTCTGCCCACCACTGGAGGGCCTGGAGGAATCTTTCGGAGCCTCCATCCTGTGCCTCTGTAAAGGGAAGCAATGAGTTTAGTTCTAACACATTTGTTCCAAGCCACCTGGTGGCCTGATGCCATCTGAAGGGATTTAACCCTGACCTGGTGATGCAGGAGCCCCAATGGCTTCGTGGTTACAAGTTGGGCTGCTAGCCACAAGGTCAACAGTTCGAAACCACCAGCCATTCCAAGATTTTCTATCCCCATGAAGTTACAGAATCTGGGAAACCCACAGGGGCCGTTCTCCCCCACCTGAGTGGGGAGCAACTCCATGATAGTGAGTTTTGTGGGGGGAGGGGACTGGTGGCACAACTGTTCCTCGCACATTTTTTGGCTGAAAGGTCAGCATTTCGAGCACACCAACCACTCTGAAAGAGAAGTGTGTGGCCCGCAGTTTCTGTAAAAATTTACAGCCTCGGAAACCACACGGAGAAAGTTCTGCTCCATCTTACAATGCCCCTGTGGGTCAGAATAGCCTCGGTGGCAATGGGTTTGGGTGTTTTGTTGTTTTGTTGTTTTTTGGCATCACTGCTCTCTGGTGGGAGTAGGAGGCCCAGTCTTGCTCCTGGAGAGCTGCTGCTGGATTTGAACCACCAAGCCAGTGGGCCACAGTCCCACATACAACCACTTGCGCCACCGGGGCTTAGCCTGGGGTTTGGGTTTTTAATGAAGACTCGGTGTCCACGTGGAGAGCAGCCGAGCTCACCTGCCCATCATCTTGGCCGCACATGTTGTCAGCTCTGTTCTCAGTTAGGCGTTCAAAGGCACCCTGTCACTTCCTACACTGGTGACTTGAGGTGAGGTGGTCATCTCCGGGCCCCTATTACATTGGGGACGAAGGCAGCAGGCTCCAGCATGGGGCTGGGACAGCGGGGAGGGAATAGTCCTGAGACCAATTTCCAGCTGGTGCCTGACGTGACTTTTCCTTTTGGCCAGTGAGTCGGACAGTGACCTAGAACCTGTGGGGGCAGGACTTCAGCATCTCCAGAAGCTGTCCCACAGGTTGGAGGAAGCCATTGTGGCCGAAGACAGGTGAGTCAGTGCACAGCCCAGGCTCCAGAGTGAAAGGTGACCCGAGTTGAACCACACCCTGTCCGAGGTTGGCTAGGCTCAGGCCCTCCAGGTGACCCTGTCTCGCCTGTCACATGAAAGGGGAAGAAAGAGTGGGGCTGGGACAGATGTATGCAGCATTCGGAGTCTCAGGCCCACACCTGTGTGCCCGGGGGCCCAGGCCCACACCTGTGGTCGGTCAGGTGCCTGAAAGACCTACCCTTTCACCAACACCCCTCACGGGTCCTTGAGCAACGGCATTTGAGCAGCAGCAGCATGGCTGCCACCAAGAGGTCCCCCCTCCTCGGAGCAGGATCCAGGTCCCGGATGCCCCAGAGCTGTTTCCTTGTTTGATGCAGTGGTCCCCTTAACGAGGGCGCTGCCAGCTCACAAGTGTGGTGGACCTTGTTGCGCGCCCTCCCCACCCCAGCTTCCAGGTCAGGGCTGTAGCTAGTCTCCGCTGGGAGTTCCCCTCAGAGCTGCCCAGTGACAGCAACCCCTCCCCCTCCTCCATCCAGTGGCGACATGACCGTCTCCCTCATTCACGGCTGAGGACCGCGCCTTCCAGGTAATAAACGCCCTCTCCCCAGCCTCCTTCTCCTGTGTGTGTGTGTGTGTGTGTGTGTGTGTGTGCGCGCGCGCGCGCATCCCCGCGTGTGAGTGTGCATGCGCGCGCGTGTACGTGGACATCTGGAGGCGTGGTGAAGAAATGAGTCTTCGCTGAAAAACTCCACGGAGCTGATGGGCCCAGAAGGAGGGCAGGTTTGCAACCCTCCCTAATGGAGTGTGAGTGTCTCACCTCCCCAAGCCCCTCGCTGATGGATCATAAGGCATATGCTCCTCCAATCACGAGAGCCACCTCCCAACCCCCCCCCTCACCCCCCCAACCCCCGGTGGAGAAAAGGCCAAGGTCTCCGCATCTCCTCTGCGCAGAATAGGAGGTGAAACTCACTGCCATCGAGCCTCTGCCAGCGCATAGCAAGGACAGGGTAAAACCGGCCCCGTGGGCTTCAGAGTCTAACGCTTTAAGAGTAGAAAGCCTTGTCTGTCTCCTGGGGGGTGTGGCTGGTGGATTTGAACTGCTGACCAATGTGAAACCAGCAAGCCACCTTGAGCCCAAAATGGGGTGCTAAGGGGCGTCTGTCTTACAGGAAACCAGCAGATCTGACCTCCCCACCCTGAGGACCCAGGATGTCTCTGCTGGGGCCCCCTTGGCCCCGCCCCCCTGGACTCATCTTATTCCCTGCTAACTAGGACCCAGCTGCTATGCAAGTCCTGTTCTCCTGCTCCAGTGGCAGCTGGGCCATCGTGACCACAGCTGGAAAGCAGCCTGGGAAGCCTTGGGGCACGGGGGATGGCCACCCTTCTCCCCCAGGACACTTGTGGGGTTAGAAGGTGAAGGCTGTGGCATCCTCAGTGTAAAGTCTAGGCACTGGACGTTTGGGGGCGAGGGGGGCACCAGGCTGTGGACCTAGAATGGGGTCTGCTGAAAGCATCTGTATCCTCAGTTATCCCCCCGAGTTTCCAGTCCTGAGGCTCCTGAGGACCCTGCTCCCTGCACCCAAGCCCGGCGAGAAGAGTTAGCAGAGATGTCCAGCTGGACGCGTGTGTGCACCACAGTCCAGGGCCACTTCTGCCCTTTGTAAATTATTGAAGAAATCCGCTTCGTTCTTGTGCTAGAAAGAGCCCGGCGTGGCATGTGGCGTTCCTGGAGGATAAAGCTTCCCCCGTCCCTTTTTAAAATAATAAAGTTCATCTTTCCATATCTGGTAACTGCCTTCCCACGACCATCCTCCAGGCCAGAGGACTGAGGGTTAGGACTGGCTCCGGTCTGCCCACCCGCCTCCCTCCCCAGGCCACCAACCCCCCAAAAGCAGGGAGCTCTGGGGGTAACACAAAGAACCAAAATGAGGGTGTGTCTTTGTGTGTTTCCAGTAGCATCCAGAACCAACGTGTTAAAGGCAAATAAGGTTTTTATTTAAATGACAACGTTTGAGAGTTAAAAACCAGCTCACATTGAAATCGAGACCAGCTAATAAAAAAAAACCCGTCACTCCGCCGTACGTAGTGCGTTGTTGTCGCTGCTGGGTTTGTCGGGTCAGAAAGCCGGTCATTGACATGCTCTCCTCCAACGGAGTGGGTGCAAGGCAGCCCAGGGAGTCAAGACGGCGACACCACAGACTCATACCCCACCACGGACACACGGGGAGCGATACATGGAAGACAGCCGGACCACAAGCATGGTCAGACTGGCTGCTACCCCCAAGTAAACAAAGGGGAGAAAGGACAGGGGGGACTCAGGGCAGGGGCCCCCGTGAGCCAGCCAACCTCATCTCTCATGCCCCTCCCAGTGTCACCTGCCTCCCGTCACCCCAGAGGGGAGAAGAGCACAACTTCATGGTTCTCAGAAACGCAGTTGGTTTCTCAGCAAAAACAAGAGATGTTGGTGCCGCTACTCTGTACCCAGGACAGGGTAGAACTGCTACCCAGTGGGTTTCCTGGACCGTCGTTTTCGGGCCTTCCTTCCCAGGCACCACCCTGGACTCTTGTTTTCCCCAGAAAGAGCAGAGGGGGGCCTCACTGCTTGGACGGAACCCGAACTCTCGTTTTAAGAAAGTGGCCCCAATACCAGAGGAGGGGAAGAAAAGGGATGTTTCTTCTGGCTGAGCCTAAGAGAACAGGTTTCCAAAATACTAGGCACCCCAAATCCCCCGGGTTCAGCGGGGAAAGTTGGTTGTTTAAGGCGGGGGGTGGGGGGCAGCCACAGAAGCCCAGCCAGCTGGCTGCACAGCCAGGGCTGCCCTTCCCAGGCAGGCCAGTAGCCTGTCTGCGGGGAGAGAGCATCGATACCAACAGGACACCATCTCCAACTGACTGCCACCTGCCTGGAATCTGGGCATCATGTAAAAATGGGTGTTCTTTATTAAGTCTATAAGACACTTCCCAGCTCCAGCCCAGGCCTGGACTCCAAGTGTTAAATATATATATATATATATATATATATATATATATATATGATCCACTAAGTAGTGCCCCCTTTTCAAAACCTGCCCCCAGTAATCTCTGGTCTGAGACATTCCGATTCAGCTGGCCCATCCACAACAGCGCTGCCCCAAGGGGTTGCTAGGCTGGAATCTCTAGAAAAGCAGGATGTCAAGTCTTTCGCCACTGAAGGGGTTCAACCCGCCAGCCTTTGAGTTTGTGTGTGCGCATGGTTTCGCCGGGGCTCCAGATCTCTGGACGACCAAGGCTCAGAGATCTCTGCTCTCTGGGGTCCCATGCCCAAATACATGTAAAGAGGTCTACTTCCCCACCCCCACCCTCTCCCCAATATTTGGCAGAGCCTAAGGGAGAAGTCAAGATCTTTCTAACAAAAGCAATGATGCTTCACGGGCAGGCCCTGGCTTGAGGGTACACCCTGAGTCCTCAACAGGGCACATGGTGAAGGGGGCAGGGGGAGCAGGCAGTCCCGGGGTCAAGGCACCCCGCCGAATCGGGAAGGACGAACATGCCACGGGGACACAGGGAGCTTTGGTCAGGGAGACAGAAGTGTCCCAGCTGCTGGGAGCAGGCGCAGCCAGAGTCTGAAGAGTCTCGAAAGACAATCAGATTGGGGTTCACAGAACTGCTCAGGGGGGAGGGTCAAGCATCCCCTCCGGAGAACAACGGGACTGGTTCTTTGTTTTCTCTCCCACTTACACTGTGACAAAGTTGAACAAACCACTAGTTATAGGAGGTGTATATGGGTGACATCGTTGCCATGAAAGCAGAAGGAACAGATGTGGTCTGAGTCTCTTTACTGTACAGAAACGCATATACACACAGTCACGGACACCAGCTCGGAGAGCGCCAGGTCTGCAAGACCCCACTGTCCACCAGCAGCAGCTCAAGTGTGAGGCGTCTACATCCCAAGGTGGGGACGGGCGGCTCTAGACCTCCCCGCTGTGTCCCACATCCAGCTCCCAGCCCGCACATCCGCCTACAGATCCCTCTTGTTCCTCTCCTGGGGTCCCCAACGAGGGGGTGGTGGGGAGCAGGCCTCTCGCACACCAGTGACGTTCTCCTTTGAGAATATTAAATACCTCATCAGCTTCTGCCTGGTGGGAGTTCAGGTAATCAGAGTACGTCTGCCCGAGTGTAATGCAGGCTGCTTTGGAAGGCGGGTGTGGTGTGGGGAGGATGAAGAGAACCCTGCCCTTCGGGCTGGTGCTTTATGGAGAGTCAAAAGGATGGGATGTGCAAAGGGGGGGGGGGGGTACTGACTGCTGTGCCATACTCCAGCAGGACCAGAGAGGGAGGAAGAAGCTGGTCCACGTCACCCCACCCCTCGGGCTCTCCAGTCGCCCCAGGCTTGGATACAGGACTCTGCACTGAAACAGCAGAGCTGGGCATCAGACAGGGCCGACAGGGTGGGCACTGGCAGACTGGACAGGTCATTTTGAGTGGTGAGAGCAGAGCAGGGACTGGGACCCACCAGCCCCAGCAGTGGCACCCAGGTGCCCCCCCCCCTTATCCCACCAGAAGCAGCCTGCACGTGGGATGGGGGTTACTTGGGGGCTGCACGAGGTAGACAAGGAGCAGAAGCAATACGAGTGGGCGCAAGTGCCTGCTGTGAATCCAGACTGGGGGGGGTGGGTGCTGTGCACAGGGCCCTGGCTGGAGGAGCTGGGATCCGCCTCAGTGACAGCCGTGGGGCTCAGAGGCAACCCCACACACACCCACTGCGGGTGTGAGCCTGAGCCAGGGGCTAGGGCGAGGCGTGGAAGACAACACCCCACCTAGGACTCGGCAGCAGGGGCCCTGCCCACTCGGGACCGCCCAGAAGGAAGTCATGGGCACAGACCAAGCTGAGGGGGAGAGAAAACAACAGCTTGCGCCCAAGTCACGAGAGTTGCCAGAAGCCTGCCAGGACCGGGAGGGAGAAGTTAGGCTGAGCTTGCGGGACAGGGAGGGCCGTATCAGTACCCTTTGGGGGAATCTTTATGAACCCCTGAGGCTGTCCTAGAAGTAGGGGCCCTCCCAGAGGGGTGTTCTGGGAGGAGATGAAAACATAGTTCCTCTCCCCTGGCCCACCCACAGCCCCTCTCAGGACATGTGGAAAAGGTGATCACTGAACCTGACCATGAGCGTAAACCCCTCCCCCGCTCCCTTCCCCCCCCACCCCCCCGCAGAAGTAAGTCTGGTTGTCTCACTGCAGCATCTGTGTCTACTGGGGGAGAATTTCCAAGTCCAGAAGGTGGACAGGGCCGCAGCACACAGTCCACCCCACTGGCCCTGAGGCCCATGACGGCAGCCTCACCAGGGTGGTCTCCAGGTAGACTGAGGTCAGTCCTCAAGGGCCCACAGGTGACGGTGAGAGGAGCCAGGAAAGAGGGGGGACAATGGACAGCTGCAGGAGGACAGACTGTCAGCACCAGACCCCACACCCTGACGGCCATGGAGGGGCACAAAGATGAACCCAGGGGATGTCCTCATGTCTGGAAAGTGGCCACTTTTTCACGGGAGCGTCAGGCCCACGACGGTGACCCAGAAAGTCACACGGGGCGGGACGGGCAAGCATCAAGCCATTTGCCCCTGACTTGACACAGCGCAGAGACTGCAGCAGGCGGAAGGCTGCTGCCTCAGGGTCTGGGCCTCTCCAGATGGGCCGGCCCTACTCCTGGCCCTGTCTGGGGGGCTCACAAACTGGTCAACTATCCCCAAATGCTCCAGCTCGGGCGGGTCCGGCCCCCAACCCGCCAGGACACAAACCCTCAGCCCCGACTTGGGCTCTCGGTCCCAGGCATAGGGGAAGCAGGAGCTACTGCTCCGAGACCTCTGGATCTCTCCCCCTCCTGGCCCAGGGAGTCCCCTCCAGCCGGGCAGGGTCCCCTCTCTGGTCAGACACTGCTGGACAGACACGGGAGGGAAAAGCAGGAAAACGCCTGTGTCAGGGAGAAGGCAGCCCCCTCCCGTCCCTGCAGGCGGTCTGGTGCCTCCCCCCGCCCTGCTCTGAACACCACCCGCCCTTCAGGGTACCGACTCGAACTTGGGGGCCCCGCGCGCCCAGCTGAGCGCCGTCAGGGGCCGCTCGTGGTCCTTGTCCGACTCGGGCTGGCTCTGCGCGCGCTCCGGCTTGGGGTTGGCGGCGGGCGGGTCCGGCTGCTGCACCGACATGGTCCTGCGCAGGTGGTTGCGTTTGCGCAGGAACTCGGGCTGCGCGTGGAGCCCGAAGCTGCCCTTGCGCAGGACCATGCGCGAGTTGTTCTTCTTGGGGCGCGAGCGGTGGCTGGCCTCCAGCGCAGCCAGGTGCGCCGCGTAGCCCTCGTTCAGGAACTGCGGAAGAGACGGACGTCAGGCAGGCAGGCGGGGCAGGGACCCCCCCCCCATGCTCCCGACCCCCCCAGAGCCTCCGAGTTACTGCCCCAGGCTCCCCCTGTGCCCGGACCCAGGGGTCGTAACCAGACACAGGTGTCCAAAATGCCAAACGAAGCACTCCTGACTCCTCACGCCTCTAGGAGATAGAGAACTGCCCCCGTGGGTTTTCCAGGCTGCAACTCTTGCAAAGAAGTCGTTGCCATCGAGTCGATTCAGATTCCTAGCCACCATTTATAGACTTGGGGGGGGGGGAAGCTGGGCTGTCAACTCTTTATGGGAGCAGAAAGCCCCGTCTTTCTCCTGCAGAGCGATTTTGAACCACTGACTGTGTGTGGTTAACACCCCAATATGTAACTCAACCGGGAAATTAGTGCCTACGGCAAGTCCTGAAATCACGCCCCCATCCAAACAGCTGAAAGAGATCCATATTTGTACCCACCTGTGGAAGTCATGTGCTTATGTTAATTTTATGATTGAAATGTAGGGGTGGAGTCTAGCCTGTTAATCTGGAGATAGCCATTGAGTAGCCAATGAGACCTCTGTGTGGGCATGGCTTTCTCCTGATACATCTGGGAAATCTCATGATATTTCCCTCGTGAAGATGAGAAGCTATCCCCCCAGTTGCTGGGAGTTAGTCTCAGAGACAATGAATCACAGACAAGACAAGATGGCAGCGTCTGAGGAGCCAGAGAAGCCACATGGCTTTGTCCTGATGGAACCAGACCTCTGAAGCTGGAGAGGCCACATGGAGACCCCTACCAGTGATGAGTTACTTCTGCCACCACTGGATGCTGTTGATGGACCCTGAGCCCTGGAAGTGGGGAGCCAAGGGGAGACCCCTACCAGCGCCTAGACTCTGCACCCACTGACCTGTGACTTCGTGAGTCAGAAAGAGACATTATAGACTGATTTTGAGCAAATGGACTAATATCGGACTCATGACTTTGAACTGGACTGGGCTGGGATGCTTTCTCAGTGTTCCATTCCCTTTATATATAAACTACTTCCTTATATCCATTTGCATGTCTATGAAATTTGTTCCTCTAGTCTACCCAGACTAACACAGACACTATCAAGATTCCATCTTGCTTGGATCCACAATCAATGCGCCCGGAAAAGCCATAGTCAGGGCATCAGACCGCAGCATTACAGTGGGTGGCTCACACAATCTCTCTAAAATGTGGAAGAGCGAGGATTCCACTGAGAACACTCAAGGGCACCTGATCCAAGTCGCGGTGTCTCCAGTCGCCTCTGATGCTAGTGAAAGTTGGACATGGAACGAGGAAGATACGCGAAGAAACTGTGCAACTGGAAAGATGGTGCCGGTGCAGGCTATTGAAGGCGCCATCGACTGCCCAAAGAACCAACCAATCTGCCTTGGAAGAAGGACAGCCAGGGTGGCCCTGAGAGGTGAGGACCGTGAGGCTTCCTCTCAGGTACTTTGGACCTGTTGCCAAGATTGCCTAGTCCCTGGCGAAGGGCATTGTGCTTAGTGGAGCAGAATGGCGGTGAGAAGAAGGAAGCCCAGCAAGGAGATGAAGGACAGAGATTCAACCATGGACTAAAACTTAAGAACAATCGTGCCGATGGTACAGGAGCAGGCCGTGTTGCATATGGTGGTACACTGGGTTGCTGTGCATCGGAAGCGACTCGGTGGCACCTTACAATGGTCACCGGCCATCAGGCTGACCACCCACTGGCCACTCCCCCTCAGGCACCTCACGCTCAACTTGCCAAAGAGAGCTCATCACCTTCCCCTACTGCCTACTGCCCAATCACCACGACCCCGTCACCCTAGCCAGACACTGGGGTGCCGTCTCTGCCCCCTTCTTCCTTCAGGGCCGCCTCCCGCCCATAGCCAGAAAGATCTTGGATGGCAAACGGGATCCCAGTCCTTTCCAGGACTCGCTGCTCCAACGGCGGGCCAGGCACGCCCCGGCACCTCCACTCTGCCCCTCCTACATCACCCTCCACCAAACTGGGTCACTGAATTCCCAGAATACAGCCTGCTCATCCACAAGTCCTCCTCCCCACGTTGCATCCAGCTCCATCCAATCCAGAGAGAGAGAGAGAGAGAGAGAGAGAGAGAGAGCTGTCTTTGCCCCTAATCTAAGTTAGCAGTTCCATCCTGTGTCCCACAGTTCTCTGGGGCCCCTGCCACGCATCGTGGGTCCATTACATGGTACTTTCATCACCCATGGCTCCGCCTGTCCCTCAACCCCCACTGGCAGGTGGAAGTTACCCTGGGAAGCCTCCCCTGCCTTGGGGGAGGGACCCCTAGGGATTGACTAGACGAGCAAGCAAAGGAATGAACCTCTGACTGCCCCCACTGACATTTTCTGGCAGGTGTCCCCAGCCCAGCCTGCACCCACCTGGCACTGGCTTTGGTACTTCTTGGTCGGCCGGCCGACGATGAAGATCTGGGAGGGGGGCAGGCCCAGCACGCTGTAGACGGAGACGTCCTTGGTAGAGCCGTAGGCCGCGCTGATCTTGATGAAGCACTGAAAGGCAGGCCGCTCATGGCAAGGGGATTCCCTCCACGCTGCTTCCTTCCCGTCCCAGGACCCTGCCTGGGGACCCTTTGTCTGCACTCTATGACCAGCATCGGCGGGTTCACCGGTTTCCACGATGCTCCCTCTCTGCCCCACCCCACACCTGGTCTGCCTCTGACCTTTGGACCACTGCTGCCCCCTGGGCCCACCTGTGGCAGCCTGATCCCAGAGGTTATATAAGGGCCTGGCCAAGAGCCCTAGGAGTGCCCAAGGCTGTAGTGCAGTCTGTCTGGTGTGACCTTGGGCCACTTACATCCATCCCCCAGATGGGCTCACCCTCCAGCAGCCACTGCTCTGGTGTCCTCCCTGAAGTCCATCCCAGTCCTGAGAACCGAGAGCCTCCGCGCTCTGCAGTCAGATCCAGGGTCAGTCCCACTGAGCCGATGCTCCTCACCTGGACCCACCCTGGTGTCATCTTCCTGCTCCCACATTCACCGGAGGCTGCTCGTCCTAGATCCTAGCGGTCCTTCCTCCTGCCCCAGGACAGCTCCCTGGTCCTGGGGACACTCCACCTACCACCTTGTCTTTGGGTTCCTAAGCTATTTGACCTCAGTGGCTGCCCCTGCCAGGGTGGGACGCACACTGCCCCCTCTGAGCCCTGAGCCGTCACATTCCCAGTCAGACCACGCCTCTTGTTGGCTCATCACCTCTCTGCCTAACTCTCCCCCTCCTTCCTGAAGACTGTATGCTCTTTGGCTTCTGGATCCTGGGCATCTTCTCTACCCCCAAATCCTGCCATCATCCTACCTGCTACCCATAACCATTCAGATGACCCTGGTGTCCTCTCCCTCACCCTGCCTGTGCCGCCCCCCCCCCCCAGGTCCCATTGCATTCTCTGGCTTCCACCCCGGATTCTCCAGCCCCACCATCCTTCCCTCCTTTTTGAGCAAATGTCCCTGCTGCCGTGTGTCCCTCATTCCCCATCGCATTTCTATACTCCAGCCCATGAGGGCCATTGGAGAGACTCACCGATCCATGCTGTCCCTGTCGGACATGTTCTCTCTGACACACACACACCCCTCCTCAAAGAGATGTTTCCTGAGTTCTTAACTCGCCCAGGTGATTTTACCTTTGATGTCAAACCCCAGAGCGGGCTCCCTGCGCCCTTCCTCGGTCCCCCACCTCTCACCTCATTACCAACCAGGTTTCGTCCACGTCCACGGGAAGCAGAGGCCAGTCTCTCTGCCCCACACCCTAATATCTGGATGGCTTCTCTCTCCCGAGTTTCCTCCCAGACTTGAACCCGCCCACCACCCCCCTCCAGCTAGCTCCTCATCCTGTTCGAGGGGCACCGTTCAGCCTCTTCTTGGTCCTCACCTTTGCCCAGAAGATGCCTCCGTTGGTGCCGGGGCTCCCAATGTCACCACACCCAGAGCCACATACTAGGCCTGGGGTGGCTCGTGTCCCGTGGCACAGCGGCCTGGACTGACCTACAGCAGAATGTCCTCTTCCTCCAGGCTGCTCCTTCTCCCCCGGCTCCAGCTCAGCTCGCTGATCCATTCACTCCCTCACCTGCTCCCCCCTTTCTTCTTGACATCGTCATGGTCATTGTCAGTTACGTGGGTTCTGACTCACTGTCCCATAAGGCTTCCTTGGGGGAAAGATCTTCTCCCATGACACCGGCAGGTGCATTCAAACTACCAGCCTTTAGGGGAGCCATCGAGCTTCAACCATTGGTGCCACCAAGGGATCTTTGACACCATCACAGTCTCGAAAACCCAAAGGGGGGTGTGGGAGGCAGGGGGGAGGAAATGGGGAGGGGGACAGGTCTCTAAGAGCCAGCACTGACTCAACAGCAGTGAGTCTGGTTTGCTCTTGAGAAGCTGTCCCTGGCCTTCCACACTCCCTCACTCATTCACCCACTCACTCATTCACCCACTCACTCACCACTCATTCACCACTCACTCATTCACC